>JAOXNJ010001130.1:0-14221 GCA_028566655.1 Metis holothuriae
CCCTCCTTTGCAAAAGGAACAAGGAAGAGGGTGACTGTTTGGTCATTGATAATGGAGGTGAGGTAGTGTTCGCTGCTAATCATTGACCCAATGTCAAATCCAGTCTCTTCGAAGACCTCGCGGATTGCACAAACATGAGGAGCCTCTTCCTCGTTCACCTTTCCCTTGGGAAAGCTCCAAGAGGAGCGAGAGTTGTAGCCCTTCACCAACAACACCTAAACAATTATACCAACAACGATTCATTATTCGAATTTCAAAAAAGAAAAGAACGAACCCCTGTCCTCCTCAATGAAAAAACTCAATTTTTTAAAATCTAATAATGAGCACCTTCGTCAAGTCGTCGTTGAGAATGATGGCCCCGTATGTAGGCACCTTCACCTTGTAATCTTTCCAGTTCTAAGCAAAAAAGGCGCAATTTGAGTTAAAAGGTCATCAACAATTTGCAAAACCATTTGGTCCCGAAAAAGGACGTAAAAAGAGACCTGAAGAACGTCTTCGACGTTTTGGGCGAAGTGCGCGATGCTCTGCACATGTCTGAAGAGGTGCTCGGCGAACTCGCGCAGGGAGCAGGGCCGCAGCGTCGGCGACGACTTGGCGTACTCGTCCAAGTAGAACCAGTGGGCCAACTCCAACTGCAACGTGAACAACAATACCATCAACATTGTCCATCGTATGATAATGAGCTACACTTAATGCCACGGACTTGGAAGCAAAGTCTGATGGGATCGGTGCGCTCCTCCTCGGGCAAGTTGATGATGAATCTGGCGGCCAAGTCGTCCAGGATGTCCAGCGGGATGGAGTGGCCACGCACACCGCCGTCGCCCATCATGAACCACAACAACTTGAACGAGATCAACCCCGAGCACTTCGACAACGAGTTTGGCGAGGCCCAGATCCTCTTTTCTGCGAAGGACGTAGCTGCGGTCTGCCCGTTTCTGGCAGCAACGGCGTTGTTTACGCTGGGCCAAGGTGTGACCAGAAGAAATTGCACGGAAAAGCGCCCAAAAACCGCTTTTTTGGCGCGCCAAAATATCGCGCTCACACATAAAAATGTTCATATTGGGACTGGAAGACGCAGAAAATGATGACTTTTTGAAATGTGATCATTTCATAGACGTAATTGTTGAGTTTCCTTCTTTCTCTTTAGTGTTTCCTGAGATGTCTACTTTACTTTTTCCAGCCTAGGAAACCGGACCCCAATGCATTGTGTGCCAGAACGATTCTGAGCCAGACATACGACGAAATCTGTGGCCTGTTGCACCAGTTCGACATTATTGGTATCTGTTTAACTATTGTATTGTACTGGGGTTTAGGCAGACAAACTCGTCTTTAGAAAAAAAGTTTCATTAAACCGAAATGTGGCTTGGGCATCAACCCGGCCCAATTTTCCTGGAAGCCCATGATTTAATCAAGTAAGATTATGTGTGCATCACCAACAAAGTCAATTCATGAATGAACTAGCTAGCTTTCATGCATGACTTTCTGGGAACCAAGAGCACTCTCAAAGGGCTTAGGTGATTGAGATTTATCCTCCTTTTACCTAATTCTTACAGTAAGAAGTAGCCAAGATTCCTTACAGACTTGATCAAAGTCAATAAACGAACTTTAAAGACTTTTAGTGCCTTGTTCACTAGGCAAGTTGACCTTCAGATCGAGCTAACCCAAACACAGCCACACAAAGTTTACACCATTAGCACTAATGTCAGTACTAGGCCATTGCAGTCTACGTAACATCTAGTTCAGTTGCAATTGCAACGCTATCACATTTTAACTGAAGACTATTATTGCATTAATGGCGCTTTAAGTGGCACTTTATGTAGCAACGGATAAAGTTCATTAGTCACTAAGGTCTTCAGCACATTTGTCATTTCCAAGTGTGCTGAGAACGAAGGAATTGGACTTAATTGAAATGGAGGAGCTCAGGCAGAAGTACAGCTACTTTAAAGTTAATAGGTACAAGTAGGTATTGTACAGAAGCAAGAATGATTAGCTACAATTGAAGGATAATTATGCCACATGAGCCAAGACAGGATGTGGACGTGGAGATTAATGGGCACCCCATAAGCCATTTTGAGCACCAACAATTTAATGGTGCCTTTTAGTAAGTGCCAACATTGTTCGCAACTCGAGATTCGGCCTTGAAGACTCACTAAACTTGGCCTTGCACTAAAAAAAGTACGTTGTGTCTGTTATGGCATCCCAGGCACTTTAATGGAGCACCACTTTTATATCGAAAGTTGTGACTCACACAATTTCGGTAAACAAGTCTGTTGTCGGTTGACCTGGCCCACTTTTAGGCGTCTACGAAAAAGTGAAAACGGAACCGCTATTGTCTTTTCTTGATACTCTTTTACTCGTCTACTTTACAATCTACCCACTTTTATTGCTAGCTACCTCTCAAATCTTCCACGCCACAATCATTTTATGGACGTGCAGTGCTTCGAAGTAAACAATATAGTGGGTAGTAACGAAGAAGGCGACATTTCTACCTTTTTCTTGACAAAAATCGTAACACTGGTGTATCAAATAAGGGTCGTCGAAGTAAAAGTGAGATTGTAACCACACTCGTTTTTGATCATCGACCTAAAAGTGGCTTGAGAAGGTGGCTTCAAATCGTATTAAAAGTAGAATGTATGTAGTCATATCATTTCGTATACAGACTTCAGTGACTCCAGTACCTCGTATCGTATGTAATGCATTAGTACTAGTGCTCTTATTAAAAGTTCAAATACAGTTCATTCGATCTGCATTAGTCACAGACTCATAATAGCACTTGTCTCACTCCAGAACCATGAGAAGTACAATAATAAAACACTTGCTAAAAGAGGCTAGGAAAGAGCAATCTGAGCGGTGATTTCGTATTTAACGACAATTGTAAAGGTAGGTACGTAGAATATTAATGGATTTAGATGGTAAAATTGGCTCTGTATAGGTTTTTTTGTCTGATATTGGGTGATCATTTCGTTGTTGGCCCCTTTTCACCTTGTCGACTTCTTCAAAGTGTGGATCGACTGGCAACGCCGGCCAGCCCACAAAATCCACTTGGGCCGGCGTCAGTGCTCAGCCACAAGTCCGAGTAGAAGGAGCCAACACGTTTTGTTCCTTGAAAAAATAAGACATTTTTAAAGCATCTACTAAAACTGCTTCTTCCCTTTATAGTGCTTCAAGTCTGATTATTACTCAAATTATCGATTTATAAGGAAAAGTTATAAGAGAGACCATTAGTACTGGTACAGTGGCACGACACCAACAACAGGAAGAGCTTTAAGGGAATTGTGTTGTTCTCTGTAGAGGAAAGGAATCGGGCCAGGGAAGACAGTCAAGTGCTCTCTATACATCACAAAACCAGCTGAACAACATAAAATACAAACTTCATTACATCAACTTTTTCTCCTCTAAAACTTCTATTAGTACATTTTAAGAATATTGCTCTTCTCCTCTTGGATCAGTCCTTGCTGAGGTGAACAGAGGCCATTGTCAAGTTTATGTGCATTTGTACTTGGATCAGTGGAATCAACTAGGAATAATGATCTGATGAAAAGGCTCTACAAAAGAGGAAAAGTGCAAAAGGAATGCAATGAGTGATGCCAAAATCCTCTTTAGTTGCATGAAGGGCCTAATAGTATTACTTCCTTGGTAAAGTGACAGCCTAGAGTGAGTCATGCAGATGCAGAGATTGTTGGCGTGTCTTCTGCTGCTTTTGGCCAAGTTTGTGGTCGAGGCCGAACATTTGGAAGAAGCGCACCGTCACCTTCGGATTGAGGTAAGTCATCCTCATTTATTGGCGACCTTCGTCACGTACCTATACCGCAAATGATCTTCATCTCAGCACCCCCACTCATCTTCTTTTCTATTCCTCCTTAGCTCCCAAGTAGTAGTTG
This sequence comes from Metis holothuriae, assembly GCA_028566655.1. Taxonomy (NCBI): domain Eukaryota; kingdom Metazoa; phylum Arthropoda; class Copepoda; order Harpacticoida; family Metidae; genus Metis; species Metis holothuriae. The sequence continues at coordinate 3,882 of JAOXNJ010001130.1, forward strand.
TATTTTGCGGTTTGGGTTATAAACTTGGGTTTAGTGCCACCATAGGATCAGACCTTGAGCTAGCTAATAAGCACGTACAAGGTTGGGATATTATAGCTCATTTAATGGCTTGCTGTAAACATGTTCTCTTCATATGAGCACTGTGGCATCTCCAAGGTTCCAGGGTATTAGAACCATTGTAGTACGTAGTAGCACCTTTAAATGCCATAACATATGCCAATACGTGTCTCTATCACAAATGCTTCGTGGCTCGCTTTAAGGCCGATGATGTGGGGAACACGGGCAAGACGGAGACCATGGTGGCCGAGGACATCACTGAGGAGAGCGTGGGGTCGCCGTGGTTCAGCCCCTTGGTGTGGCCGGAGGAGGAGGACGCCGTGCTGGAGGTCACCGTCCCCTCCGACCTGGAGCCAGACTTCCAGCAGTGGATGCTCGACATCGACTCCATCATGGACGACAACGACGAGAACAACAATGAGAGCATGGAAGATAATGATAATGAAAGGGATAATGATGGTGAAGATTCCAGCATAAATCAAAAGATAGAGTTGGTGCCAGGTGTGCAAAGCAGTCACTCCTCAAAACCCTCGCTGGGAATGATATCAAGTAATGATGATGATGAAGAATTGGGACAGGTTAAACAAGATTTTGTCGAAGATTCCGACGACATTGTTGGGGATTCGAGTCAGCAGTCGCATAATGAAGCTTTGGTGGGGCTTCCCCACCGAATTTCCCAGGAACGAGGGAGCAAAAAACAAACTATTGGCAGTAGTCAAGATGAACATAATGGTTCTATTGACGACCAGCAAATCTTTATTGAGGACGTCAAAGGTGGCGAAAAGGAGACGAAGAGTGAAGGGGGCGGGGCAATTGTCACGGAGCTCGTTACAGAGGTCATTACTCTGACAGAGGACGGCAATAATAACGACGAAAACAGCGAGGAAAACGACAATAATAGCCATGAAAACAACAATGAAGACATTGATAACGGCCAGACTGCTAATGATGACGGATCTCTGGACACTTTGGAGGAAAACAACTTTTCTGAAATCGAGTTAGGAATCGAAGATGAACAGTCGTCCTCCATTTTGCCCGAGCTCATCTTGCCCAGGTTCATCTTCCCCCAGAAGATCGGCGACGACGACGAGAACAACGACGAGCTCGACGTCGACCAGGAGGAGCTCTTGTTGAACGAGCAATGCAAACCTTTACTGAAGAAAGTGAGCACTTGATTTCATTTTTTTAATAAACAATCATATTTACCTGAAATACTTTGTTTACCTTAATTTTACTATGTTTGCACTAGTTGGCGGAGACAAACGCCGAGTTCGTGAGGACGCTTTTAACTGAGCGAGAGCAATTCTTGCTACAAAACAACACTGAACAAGAAATGGAAAAAACTGCAAATGTCACTTTAATCGAGACAGGTGATATTACGACTACTACGACAACTACTACTACTACAACCACCACTACTAGTTCTGCTACAACAACCACTACTACAGCTGCTACTACGACTACGACTACTTCAAAGACCACATCAACGACTATTCCTACTACAGCAAGTGCACTGACGGAGAAGTCGATGATCGCAACTGTGATTCTGAGCCAACGTAAGTATTTGAAGTTTAAGTCTTAAAACTTGGAATGATACGAAACATTTTGAATACAGCCGGAGTTAAAACCTTTATTCTGGACGAGGAGGAAATCATCGTCATCGAATACAGACGAGGCCTAAGCATAAAGTTCAATAATGTCGAGGGTCAAATTGAAGTTTGGAAGCAGCCAAATCTGGACGAACTTGCTCAACTTGGCCTTGATGAAGAAATGAGAGAACGCGGCTATTTGGTTCGGTGCCAGAGCAATTTGTGTCAGATCGACATCAATGCTGACTTCAGACGAGGTAATTTGCATCACATTATCTTTGAATTGATCTTCTGAGATGACCCTCTAATCGTTCTATATGCACTATGATCACAAAAGTTATAATGATATACATAGTAAAGTCATATTTAAGTCATCATCAAAAGATCTATTAATTTTTCTCAAACTCTAAAGACATACCCATTATTCTTCCTAGAAAAATAGTGCATTAAAGTTCTTTTCCCTGATGCTCAAGTGCCTAAGCACAAACTTCATTACTTCTTCTGTATGTCAATAGCCCCGTTGGTCTCGTCCTCGTCGGGGTCGCAGCTGTTGTCCCCCGCGGCGTCGATGATGTCGGACATGCCGACGACCTGCGACACCTGCGACTGCGATCAAGGCTGGAACGGGCGCCACTGCTCGATCCTCGGCTGCCCCAACAACCTGTGCGGCGAGGGCGGCAAGTGCGTCCTCGGCGAGAGCAACGAGTGGAGCTGCGTCTGCGACCACAAGTTCGAGGGGCCCGGCTGCCAGTGGCCCATGGAGAGGCTCTGCGACGACAACATCGACAATGACGATGGTCAATCAACAACTTTATCTAACACTTTTGTTGAACTTCAATAACAATACGATACATTCAGACGGTCTGATTGACTGCCACGACCCCGAGTGCTGCTCCAGCGAGGCGTGTGTCCGCAATCAGCTCTGCACAACTGTCATGGACCCGAGGTCATTACTCACTAATGACACGGGGCCAAGGCACTTTTGGCAAAGAGTTCAGTTCTTGGTCAGCTCGGGCCAGGTGCAGCGCTACGCCAACGCCGATCTCTTCGACCCCAAGTACTGAGGACTTATTTTGAATAATCATTAAATTGATAAATAGTACTAATAATTGATTAAATGAACGATTTTGTTCAGTCGAAGTATGGTGATTCGTGGTCGGATCGTGAGCAACAGGGGCAGAGGTCTGCGGGGCGTGCGCGTTTCTCACGACGATCAGCTGCATCACGGCTTCACACTCACCAGGGACGACGGACACTTCGATCTTCTTGTCGATGACAAAAGTCAAATTGTCAAACTCACGCTGGGAAAGAGTCCATTTCCATTCCAGACAAGGAGCTTTGCTGTCAAACACAATGCCGTGAGACTCAACACATAACGATTATTCATAAAAAATCAATTACACCGATCAAAAGGATTACTTTTAAACTTTGTATACCTATTACTAGATAAATCACGTGGGCGAGTTCAGACTGCGCTCCTTCAACAGCAACAAAGAGGAGGAGGAGAAGGAGAAGTGCGAGTCCGAGCCGAGCATCAGGCTCGAGGTGAAGGCCATGGATCCCTCCTCCATCCTTAGACACGAGCTCAACGTAAAATCCACGACATTGAGTCTACTGCATTACTCCAATCACAAGGAGAAGGCAATGGTTCCAATTCTCATCCGTGTTGGTCTGAAGATCAATAAGAGTGATGAAGACAACAATTCTAAGCCACCTAAAGTAAAGGTGATAGAGCATATTGAGGGTCGTCGTAATATCAAGATTTTGGAGTTGGAGAGCGATTTTAGTATGGTCAACACAACATTTTGGTGGGACAAACGAGATGTTTTCGGCCAAAAGGTCTTGGGTCAAGCCCAATTGACTGTCACAATAACGAGTTATGAGAACAGCAATTGCATTTTGGCCACCAGAACCGTTTCTGTAATAGCTTTTGATGAAAATCAAGACAATTTTGTTCAGAATTGGCGGCTCAATATACACCATCACTTGGATACAAAACACCGCTTGTTGTTTTTGGCTGACGGGAGTCACTTCAGACTGAAGAACGGTCTCAACACGGACTTGGAGAAGATGTTCGAGGCCAGGAACATGTCCATCGACAACGTGGTGGCCATGGCCGCCGTGGAGGACAAGCTTTACTTAGGGACCACCAACAACATCTATTTGTTGGAGCAGTCCAATGAGCCCAAGAAATTGTTAAAATTGAATGCCACAATGGCCAATGGACCCTACTTCCTTTACTTCGAGACGAGAGCCAATGCATTGTTGTTGTCGTCGCCGCTGGACAAGGTGGTCATCCAGATGGACGCCGACACCGAGGAGTGGAGCAGGTTCGCCGGCAACGGCAACGTCTGTCGCATCAACGACATCTGCGGCGACAACGGACCCGCCACGGACGCCAGGCTCGCCTTCCCCAAAGTAAAAAAATACCTTACTTAATCCATATTTTAATAAAAATATAATAAATGGATTAATAAAATTCATATATTCTCTAAAAAAGGACTCAAAAAATAAGAAATTTTGATTGTTTCAGGGACTGACATCTAATGAGTGGGGGGACGTGTACATCTGCGACGGTCGCGTGGTTCGCGTGGTGCACCACGCCACGCACTCCATCCACACGCTGACCAAGTTGCCCACGGCAAACTACTTGGCGCACTCGAACATCTTGCAGGAGACGAAATTGGCCAAAGACACACTGTTACAGTGGCCTTTAAATGCGGCTTTCGACCGCGATACTCAAACTCTTTTCGTATTGGACGCCGACCAAGTCATTGGAATTGGAGTCGACCAAAGGGTTCAACTACCCGAGATGCCTTCTGATCCCAGGCAAGAAAACGAGAAATTAGTACTTCTCTCGTTTAATGAATAGAACATTTTGAATGAAACATATTATTGACAAACTAGACTGTTTGCTTAATCTCTTAATTCCAGGCGACCAGTGGATCTCTCCATTACTGAAGAAGGCCAATTAGTTCTCCTAATGATTGACGACAACAGCAAGGGAAGTCTCATTGCTTACGATGAAAATCGACAAGTTTGGAAGCCATTATTCAAGTTAGATCAAGCAAGTGATGTAGTGAGCTTCGCAATCACCACTGACCAAGTATTCCTTGGGTAATCAAACATCAGATTGACATCTTATTAATGGTTTTAAGTAAAAAAAATGATTTGATATCATTAAATATTCTTTTAAAGACGATCAGATGGATCTATTGATCGTCGATCCCTGCTACATTGGGTCTCTTCAAACGGCGATTTGAGGGTGGATTGGCCGATAAACAACGAAATTTTCGTTTTCGACTTTGAAGGTCGACAATTGGAGACGCGCTCGATGCTCACCGACGCCGTGCTCGTCAACTTCGAGTACGACGGAAAAGGAAAACTTGCCAGTGTCACAAACAATCTTAGGCAAAAAATCAATTTTAATGAGTCTTTGGACAAGAAAACTATCGAAATTTTTGTTGACCGACATATTAGTCAAGTCCTACATTTGGACGAGAAGCGAGACTTAAGGGAAATTGAAGATCCACTTTCCGGCTCTAGCACTAGGTCAGCATAATTCATAAGAATACGAATATTTTCGAATGATAATTTCAAACTTATTATCATTTTTATAATTTTAACTCTTTTTTAACTAAAATTTGACAGTTTCGAGTACGAAGGAGGTCTGGTAAAGAGGCAAGTTCAGAACGGAGATCACGTGACCCGCCACATTTACGATGAACAGGGCAGCCACCTTTACTCCGTCACCCCTGAGGGTCACAAGATAAACGCTAATAGGGGGATGAGACAAGGAAGTACATTATTGTGAGTCTAAATATTAATTGAAACTTTAAAATTCATTATTGAGACTGATTTTACTATTAAATCTTTTTTTTCCTTTTAGGAAAGAACTAATTGACAGAGAAGATTTGAGTCTATCTCTCTGCAGTGCTGAATTTGGCTTCGACTCTGTGTCGGTTCCAGCCAGATCCGACAGCAAACATCGAACTTTATTGGTGCCAAAATGGTTGAAGATCGAAGGGAGACAGAGAATGGAGTACAATTATTATACACACATGTTGTCAAGAAACTTCTTGGGTGTCGATGGAATAGGCAAACATCTCAGTGTCGGACCCAATCTGGTGTACACAGCCGAGATGCACCCCAGATCAGGCATTCAGAGTCTCTACGACCACGCTGGCAACGAACTCATCAAGTAAAAAAGTCATATAAGACATAAAACTTTAATTTTTCTTAATTGATCAGTACTGAAAATGAATTTAATTTTTACAAGGATGGAGCAGTTCTTCATCCCTGCACGTCGTCTGTGGCTCCCTCGATCGCCCTTTGCGCCCGTGCTCGAGTCCTTCGACTCGGCCTCGCAACTAATACAGTCTTGGACGAGGGCAAATTTGACCAAAAATTGGGGCTGGGATGAACTCAGAAGAATCAAAAGCTTCAAATTCGACAATTACGCAGAAATTTGGGAGTACAATGATAACGTCACCTCTCCGTCGACCATCAAGGTAACAAAAAGTTCCTCAAAATCTGTCAATAACGCTGATGTCTTGCATTTTATTATTGAACTACGAATTTTTATTGATATTAATTGCTTTTTAAAGGTGAATGGGAAGCCAAAGTGGTCCTCGGTCTACGACAAGCACGGTAACGTCGAATCGTTGACAAATTCTGCCAACGGAACCCACACCTTCATTATCAGACCCATGTTGGGCTTCACTCTCATGGAGTACAAGCCGCCCTTTAACACTGAGCCCTGGCTGGCAATGTACGACGAAAAGGACTTAATAAAGATCGATTTTGGGCACAATCATTGGGTAGAGAAGTCGGAGGAATGCTTGAAAAATGCCAATTTCACTAGTGTCAACAGTGATTGGCGTCTGATTCAGAAGATGTTCAAGGATTCTGAAGGAAACGAGGTGACCGAGACCAGCATCGATCTCTTTCCCCACAACGACAATCAGCACCACGAACTCCACACCCAAACGTGAGAAGCGCGTTTTAAAGTCAATTACAGCATTATAATGTACCTCTACAGTACTCGTATTATTAATGTTAAAAATCATAAGAGGTAATTTACTACTTTGTAAATGTATGTTGTTTAAATGCAGTAAGAAGCGTGTTTGCCTGGACCTCTATTGCTTGCACATCCGCCACGAGCTCCACTTCCGCTCCTCGGCGACGTCCTTGTCGTCGCGGCTGACGCTGCAGATGGACACGGCCACGGAGAGGTTGGTGTCGTCCAACGCGTTCGTGGTGGAGCACAGCTCGCGCGCGTCGCTGCTGCACTCCAACTCGGCGCCAGGCTTCCTCTTCCTGGCCGAGTTGGACAACTTAGGCAAGGACCGCTCGCGCACGCTCATCGTCAACGGCAAGGTGGCCGTGCACGAGCTCAACGAGATCGGCCGCAACGCGAAATTGAGGAGCAGACAGAGAGTTATTAATGGATTGACGATGCAGGAACAATTCGTTTATGATGTTAACCACAATCTCAGAGTGATTAAGAGAGATGGAGAGGCGATTTTCGAGCTTGAAATCGACCAAAATGGTCTGGTAAAACGGCTAAAGAGACACTTTTTAGACGTGCACAACGACATAAAAAGTGATAGAGAAATGGTTTTGGACCAAGGGTGCAGAGTGGCAAAAGTGAATGATGAGAGCATTACATACGATTTGGCAGGGAATCTAGTAAAGAGAGGCCAGTTCCAATTCGTCTTTAATGAGAGAAGGCAATTGATCAGTATCAAGAAAGAAGATTTGGCACTCAGCCACTTTGTCTACGACCAAAAGGGCAGAGTTGTACTGCACAAGGCCAATAACAAAAGCTATTTGTTTGCATACGGCAGAGATGACAGACCTGAATTGGTCACTCAAGTTGTGCATAACAACAAGGTTGTAGTATTGCACTACAATAGTCGCGACCAACTTGTGGCACTTGAGAGAGTCGAGGATGAAGAGACGATTTTCGACTTTGTCTTCACGGATGAGCAGGGCACGCCAGAATTGATATTCGATGGTCAGACAGGAAGACTCAAGGTGGTTCTGCAATACGATCCTCTGGGTCGACTAATAGACACTGAAGTCGAGGAAGATTTCCCCTTCGGAATGGCAATGGGCACTTTGGACATGAGCAAAAGTGGTGTAATGGTCATGCCCAATGGAAGAGCCTACGATACAGAGATCGGTCATTACATGACTCCTGATGACAGCTTTTTGTGGCATGCCAATGTCGACGTTGATGTGAACAAGTTCGACCATTTGTACTCTAGATTTCAGAGTGTCAAGGTCGTTGATGAGACGAGATTAGATAACTTTGAGGAGTGGATGGAGGACGTCTTCAACCTGCCCACAATGAGATCGGCCCTACTTAAAAAGGAGAACATTTGTGGCACACATGACTCACGTGGTTGTTTGAAACATGACACCACATGGTCAGCTTTAGCATCGCTTTTCGGTCTTGCTTCTGTGCAACAATCATCCTCATTGTGGCAGGAGCCCCGACACTCTCGACTCGCTTTGCATCGTGCACCGCCGCTTTTTGGGCCAAACATCCTCTTTACTGTCGATCAAAGCGATTCAAAGATCATATGTGAAGTGACTGAATATGCCTCAGAGTTAGAGAGCACTCTGGCATCCATTGTGAACGAGACGTACGTCGACAAATCGCATGTGGAGAGGCAAGTGATCCATCTGTGGGTCATTGAAAATGTTGAGCAATTCCATAAGAGATTGGATGCAGTGCAGCTCAGTGACCAACTTACAGTGCACAGAGAAAGTGAACAAGGACTTGTGAGAGTACAAGTGGGGGAAGTCGAGCTGAGAATGTGGATTGCTGATACAGCCTAAAATGCTGTCAAGAAAGTATGAACTGTTGTACTGACACCCAAGTCTTGGTGGTTTTTATGCGAAAATTGTGATACTCAGATTGCTCGTCATGGTATATATGGAGAAGGAGAGATTGAAGGAACAAAAATGCGAGCATTTAAACGATGTCGATGCTGTTGCCACTCTTCGTTCTATTTACACGTGAATACCTGTAGTAAAATACTCCCAAATCAAGATTCTCGTGTTCTTACTCTGATCGAGGCAGACTCTTCACAAACCAAGCTTAACTATCCAAATGCACTTCCTAGTAAGATAATGAATTGTGAACGTTGCCAAGACGTGCTCTATTAGCCGATACATGTACCCAATCACGTGCACCACACGTCTCGGAAATCCATTATATATGTATGACCTGGACAAACAAGATAAGGAGAAAAGTTCTCTTCGATCTGAAATGTCCAGGTCCTCAACGAAAAGGTGTGGAAAAAGTAGAGCTTTTCTTTCAAATTTCCAAACAACTAAGAACCCATTACTTCCAGAAAGAGAGTACGGGCGAAAAAGAAATAGTTAAGAGATATGGAACTGAAACTTTTGCAATGCTTTGGCTATGTACACATTCACACAGATACAGTTCAGAGCTGATTAATAAGCCCGGAGTCATGGCCAAGCCAATGACGCTGATGTAGCCATTTTCCAGCTATTGGTTTCGCTACTTGGCCTAGTACTTGTTGATGCCAAAGAGCCGGACTCGATGGAACTGGGGCAGCTTGGGCAGGATGACGGTGACGAGGCTGACGAAGTTGATGACGAAGTGCATGCGCTCGTAGTGCGTGTAGGCGCTGGCCAAGATGAAGAGCAGCACGGGAATGATGGTGAGGAACTTGCGCGTCGGCGTGTACTGCAGGCCGTGGTCGATCTGCTCCCAGTGCGTCAGGCGACGCGACGAGCCCTGGTCGAACGTGATCCACGGATGCGACTTCATCTGAGAGAAAAAAAAGAACAAGCTCTTTCATACACGACCAAGTCATAAAAAGGGCAGATTTGGGGTCGGACCCAGTGCAGGAACCAGAAGGAGATGGCGTTGTGTCCCACGTTGGTCAGCGTCCACACCCAGGCCACGGAGAGCGCGTTCAGGGGCACGGACAAGAGGATGAGGTGCACGAGGAGCACCACCAGCACGTAGAAGACCCAGAAGCCACGCCCGTTCATGTAGTTGGTGTTGGGGTTCTCGTTGCCGTGCCCGCCGGGCATCATCTTGGCGACCCACTCGATCGACGCGACCCGATGCACTTGCCGAGTGAGCAGCAGACAGCTGCGTCAGCTGTTGTTGACAACGCGTCAGCTGTCGCGTCAGCTGTCGCGCGTCAGCTGTCGCAGGCCACGCCTAGGCCGCGCGCCGCAGCTGGCGCCCTCGATTCGTCACTTCTGGCCTGGCGGCGCTCCTGGTTGGTTCTCTCCTCGTTGCCGGTGTGGATCGCGTTCGCCATGGACCGCAAGGCGGAGCTGGAGCGGAAGAAGGAGCGGCTGCGGCAGATGCGCGAAGAGAAGGAGCGGCGGCGACGCGAGAAGGAGAGCAAGGCCAGCTCCGAGGCCGTCAAGTCGGCGGCCACCGCCGGAGTTAACACCAACGTGCACGAGGACGTCAATCGACACTTGCAAGATTTGGGCCTGGGCACCGTCGACGCCGTCCTGGAGTCGTTGCCCTCCAGCGCGGCTGCGTCCTCCGTCTCCCTGTCCACTTTGGGCAACAACAACGACGGCGAGCTGGGGAGCGCCAAGCCCATCGTCATCAAGAAGGCCAATCTCGGCATCACGCCCGTGCACCAAGTAATGCAGCTTGTCGTCTTGAAATTTAGAGCTTTAAGG
>JAOXNJ010001241.1:0-14218 GCA_028566655.1 Metis holothuriae
TTCTTGTTGTTTACCTTTACTAAATTTGTTGCCACGTGGAAAGGCCACGTGATTCTTCGACCCTTATTTAATGTCAATTATCGAGCTTTATTTGGGTCGTGTTTCTAGACTGTTCACTTATTTCGTTTGTCTATAGCACTCTGTGAAATGGCTTATCTGGGATTTGGACCCAAAATCAAGAATTTTCGAGGGCACTTTAGGCCAAACTCAATTAAGACGTATAATTATTGACGTTATAAATGACTAAGACATGTCAATATAATTGAATATAATTATACATAAGTGTATTGATAGACATTCGTCTCAAATTCCTTTTGATTGCGACACATCACGTGGCAAAAAAAAGCCTTTCATCACAGCTAATTGATTGATTGGGTCATCAACAAAATTGATTGATTGATTGATTGGCTCATCAATTGATTATTGATTCATCCGAGACATTTGCCAAAAAGTAACGAAATTCAGCCGTGAAAAAGATCAATATTAAATCTCTCCTATATATGTACGATGATAAGTGCTCATTTTTCACATAAAATGTCACATTTTTCAGCTAATATTGGGAACATTCCACAACTTTCGTAAAATTATTTCGAGTATTTATTGCAAAGTATTTCTATTGCGTAATCTAAGTAATAGTTCTTTGTTGCCCGACAAGGACATGATGGACGTGGCCGAGGAGAAGGAGGACGGCAACGGCAACAATGCCTGCATTCCTAAACGAGCCTTATCTCTGCAAAAAGGGCCTTTTTATTGCGTTATGGCATTTATATATTAAGTTATTTAGTAAATGCTGTAAAGAACCCCGTCTATTAGTCACTGCGATAAGCAGCCTGGGCAAATAACCTGGCTTTTGCCCTCTAACGGCCCTAAATACCACCAGATTTTGCTTCATAAGCTGCACATACCAATAAATAGAGTTATGTATAGGTAACTAAGAATACCTACTTTACCATAGAGAATAAACAGAAATTAAGGGCGTTTTTGCGTTTTAATCAAGAATAGAAAGCTAATTTGCGTCTCGTCCTCAATATTCGTTTGTTAGGTCACAGTTCGGTAAACAAGATTTCCAAAATTTTTCAAATGTTGGATAACTTTACCTTTTTCCACTATTATTATCTTGACGAGGATACAGTCGAATTTTAACCTCTTAATTTGATTACCTCAACAATTTATTTTTTATGGGGAATTTCTTTAAAGGAGAAATGACGAATCACGTGTTCAAATTAATTATGACGACATTTTTGGGAGGTTTTCAGAGAATTATTTAGTATAATTTATTAAACTTTAATATGTTGAATCAATGTACGAGTGTTATGAGTTACAATGAGCCAATTGAGGAACAAAGCATTTACTGTTAATTGCATATTTTTACGCTTCCAGTAATATGGCTTGTTTAAAATGGCAGCCCAAATAATTTCCATGGAATCAGAGCAGGTGATCATTATTACCGTGATCTCATTTCATCATTTGGCCACAAGCGAACATACGAGTAAATATCGCGAAGTGAGTACGTGTGTGACCAGGTCCAGAAACTGTTGGCGCCTCTCGACCGTTTTCTGCTGGCAACACAACGCAAACCACAACAAACTCTTCTTCTAAATGAAAAGAATGCAAGAGAGAAGTTCACAGACAAGAGGAACGATGATGTCTTCTTGTCGAAGTCCCTCGTCATCATCCCCGTCGTCATTCTTATCATCGTCATTATCATTGTTGTTGTTGTTGTTGTTGCTCCCCATGTCCTCCTGCAGCACGGTGGTCCCGTGTTCCAGGTTGCAGCCCGGCCAGTTCGTCTGTCGCCCGTTGGCCATCGACGAAGACACGCAACAGCCGAAGGGCTGCAACAGGGAGACGTGGATGGCCCCGGCCACGTGCGAGGTGGTGCCGGGTCTCAAGTGCTTGGAGACGGGCAACAGCAGCTTCGTCAAGGACGATTTCGTCCAGTGCAAATTCACCAATGGATACAGATGGGACACGGCCATGCTCCTGTCCATCTTTTTAGGTGTCTAAACGATCATTAAAAGGAAATTGTTTCATTTTTGATTTAGGTATAATTGTGATTTTAGGTGTGTTTGGCGTGGATCGCTTCTACTTGGGCTACCCTGCCCTGGGCCTCTTCAAGCTCTGCACCCTCGGCTTCTTCTTGCTGGGCCACCTCGCCGACGTCATCCTCATCGCCACGCAGAGACTGGGCCCCGCCGACGGGTCGGCCTACGTCATCGACTACTACGGCGCCGGCGTCGACATCGTCGCCATGGACGAACACACTCACATCAAGCCCAGGGACGAGTGGCTTTGAGACAATTACAATACGAGTTACATATATAGTTATATAGAATATAGTTACAATACGAGGAAGTGTTGAAGTCGTTTATGAACATTTGCCTACTTCGGAGGAGCGAGCAGCCATCTGTGATAAATTGTCTAGAACATCCTACTTTGTCTAAGATACTTTGTGCTTTGAGCTCTAAAATGTGCTAGGTTTGAAGTTCTGAGTCAGATCAATTTACCACACAAGAAGAGATCAGAGATGTGGTGACGTCACTATTATTCAAAGAATTGAAGATCGAATGAGTTACTGAGTGACTGCTTCTTTGACAAATACGAAGATCTTTGTGTGAAATCGAGTGCAGTATCCTCTTTTTGTTGTTAATGTTGTTTTTATGTTAAATTGCCATTTTGTCCCTCATTTTTCATGAAATTAACAGTAGGTTTGGTCCCCAATGACGTAATCTCATCATCTCGTTCATAGATGGGCCTGATAACCAACTCAGGTCTCTCGAGTCTCTCCGTGGCCAATTTGCTACGAAGAGTAGGCACGCCGCTCTCAATATTGAGTTTCGTCCTCGGTCTGGTCTTCATGGGGGCCTTGGCCCACCCGTGGGTGAACGAGCGCACCTACTTCTCAGAGAACGCGTTGTTGCCAGGTCTGGTCAAGAGCTCCTACAACCAAATGGCTGCCGTATCCAAGTAATAATTAGAAGCAAACTCATTATTTTGATTTAATAAAATTGTGGTATTTATATCTTTTTTTGTTTTATAAAGGTATTTGGACTCGTTGGAGGACGCTTTGCAGTCGAGCCCCTCTTCCTTCCCTCACCAATGGCTGGAATCGCGCATTCTCAAGCTTGGCTTGGATCCCGTCACACACAACTTCAGCATAATTTCCCCGTTATCCTCCACAGCCACAACTACGTTTCGCGGTCGAAACATCTACACTATTATGCGTGCTCCAAGAACGACTTCTCCTACTGAGGCCTTGGTGCTCAATGTGCCTATAAGACCGCTCGATTCGCCGGTTGGCACCTCCTCCAATGCCATGGGCGTTGCCCTGGCTCTCTCTTTATTGAAGCACTTTGGGAAGCAGCACTATTGGGCTAAGGACATAATAGTGCTTTTCAGTGAGCACGAGCAACTCGGAGCCCTGGCCTGGCTCAGAGCCTATCATCTCGGCGACCAGAGCGAGGACGAGGATGACATGGGACCAATGAAAGATAGGCGTCTAATATACGAGGGTGATTTGGAGGAGAGAGCGGGCTCTATTCAAGCTGCCATTAGTTTAGAGTTGACCAGAAGAGCTACTCACTTGGAGACCAAGGTTGAAGGTCTCAATGGACAACTGCCAAATCTAGACTTGTTCAATTTGGTTCGTCGTCTCTGTGAAAGGGAGGGAGTGACTCAGCTCTTCCAAAACGAGCCCACCCTATCTTCTAGAGACCCGAGAAAGATTGATTGGAAGATCTACAGACAGGCTTTGTTGTCCATGTCGAGCATGGCCTTGAAGCTGGCATTGGGCATGCCGAGTGGCAATCACGGCTTCTTCCACACCTTCGGCATCGAGGCGGTCACCATCGAGGGCGTCGACAACAGAGATCGCATGAGATCGAGCTCATCTGTCCCGGTGGTTGCCATGGGCAGAGTCATGGAGGGCGTATACCGAAGTCTTAACAATCTGCTTGAAAGGTTCCATCAGTCCTTCTTCTTCTACTTGTTGCCCAGTCCAGATCGATATGTGTCTATAGGCATGTATATGCCTGCTTTCGGTCTGGTTGTGGCACCGCTCGTCATCAATGCAGTGGCACTTTGGTTCATTGCCATTCAGGATGAGATGAAGGATGAGGACGAGTCCGTGCCTCTCATAGCGCCTTCTGGTCTCTCTTCGATAATAGCACCCTGGTTGTCTTCGCACCTAATCGGCTTCATTGCCTTCGTTTTGCCAAGACTCCTTGTGCATCCAGCCCTCAAGCAACAACTTGAGACAATGGCAGCAATTGAAGTGGATCTAGAATCAGCTTTACCTTTGGCCTTAGTAACCTTGGTCATCCTATCAATGACCAGACCCTTGTTCAAGTCTTCAAAGTATCAGGAAGTGCATTGGAGTGCGGTTAAGTGCGTGGTGATGATTGAGATGACTCTTTTTCTGAGTCTCCTCTCACTGAAGAACTTCAGTCAAGCCTTTATACTGGCAGTTGTTCAAGTCCCACTATTGACTTTGGCAAGACCTTTCAAGAACATCTTCGTCAGATTACTGGCCAACTCAGTGTTGATCATGTTCAATCCTCTTGCAATGCTGTTTTGGGCTTGCCTTTTGTCGACATGGATCAACTTTGAAGAACTTGACTGGGAAGAAAGTCTCTTGAAGACCTTTGAAGCGAGCAAAAGAGCCATTGTCTATAGCTTCGTGGATGCGCGAATCTTTGGCAATGCAAATTACTTCGTGTCGACATGTGTTTTGTTGCCTTGTTGGATCCAGATTTGGGGCCTCGTCAATTCGCCGTAGTAGTGACCTTCATTCATTCATTTTCCGATAGTGATTTTTATCATTATTCTAAGCATTCTTTTTTTGGGTTAAGCATTGTAACAAAGTATGTGCTTACGCGTAATTGCCTTTGTTTTGAAGTGTCTTATTCGTCTAACTGATCTCTTTTTTGGCAGTCTTTTTGAGGTGACCATGTAATAAGCACATCTAATTATTGCTACCATCTTCTTTCTCGAATTATGTACTACTT
This sequence comes from Metis holothuriae, assembly GCA_028566655.1. Classification (NCBI taxonomy): domain Eukaryota; kingdom Metazoa; phylum Arthropoda; class Copepoda; order Harpacticoida; family Metidae; genus Metis; species Metis holothuriae. Next base: position 5,007 of record JAOXNJ010001241.1, read on the forward strand.
CCCGATACAAAATTCTTTTTCAGGATTTCTTTGTTTATTTTGCTAATAGCAACACCAAACACGTCTCTGATGAAAGACGTTTAGACGATGGATGCAACCAATAATAAATCAAATTTGACATTCCTGGTCAAATTCAAGAAATTTGCACGTCAGTCACAACACCAAAAATAAAGGCGAGGCGTATTATTTTTTGGGCGCATTTCAAGCCAATTCAGCTGGTCACAGCCGCGCGCACCGCGTAAACGTAAACAACAACAAACGCGACCCACGTGGAATCGCGGACGCGATCAAGAAATCAACGCTCAAAAGAAGAGAATTCTCTCAATGATCTCGTCCCAATTCTCATTTTAGTCAGTAATTAGGCAAACCGTCCAATAATCGTCATTTCAAGGTGTCACAAGCAATTATTATTACAATAAAAGAGTTCAATAATAGTGTGGTGTTTTATTGAAGAAGACATGCGTTACGGCGCGCTGGTGCTGGGTCCGGCTGGCGCGGGCAAGTCTCGCTTCTGTTGGTCGCTGCAGACGCACCGCGGCTCCAACGTGCGCGTGGTCAACCTGGACCCCGCGGCGGAGAGCTTCGAGTACGAGGCCACGTTGGACGTGCGCGACCTCGTCTCGGCGGCCGACGTCATGGAGGAGATGGCGCTCGGCCCCAACGCGGCGCTGGTCTTCGCCATGGAGTTCCTCATCGACAACTTCGACTCGTGGCTCCGAGACGCGTTGGAGGAGACTCTCGACGAAGATTGCCTCATTCTCTTCGATTGTCCCGGCCAAATCGAGCTGTTCACGCATCTGGACGTCATGAGTCGTCTCAGTCAAATGTTGATCGCGCAATGCGACTTCAGACTCTGCGCCCTCTTCCTTCTGGACGCGCACTTCCTCAGCGACAGCTCCAAGTGGATCTCGGGGTCGCTGGTGGCCCTGTCGGCCATGACCAGTCTCGAGTTGCCGCATTGCAATGTGCTCAGCAAGGTCGACTTGTTGTCTACTGCTGCTAAACGCCAGTTGGATCGATTTCTGCACCCCGATTCCAGAGATCTCGTGCAGCTCGAGGACGAGAACGAGGACGAGCAGGTCAACAAGTACAGGAGATTGACTGAGGCCCTGGGCAGAGTCATGGACGATTATAGTCTCGTTCACTACTTGCCCCTCGACATCAGCGATGAGGAGAGTCTCGACGAACTGCTTTTGGTCGTTGACAACCTCGTTCAGATGGGAGAGGACGCTGAGACAAAGGGAGTCGATCTGGAGCAGGACGAGGAGCAACAAGAAGACTAAACAGACATTTGTGAACAATATGAACATGAAGAAAGTACTTCAAGTGCTAAAGAAACTATTCAAGTGCAAGAGTGAAAGTATTCTTTTTTGGTAAATTTTCATGTATTTTGCTTTTCTCAAGCTCTTCTTGTCCTCTTCTCTGATATCTCGTGGGAGCCTTTGAAGAGACCTCTAGGAGACTACCTATTTAATATTTGTGTTAACATACGCCAATTCATTCTGATACGATTCAACCCCAAATATTTGCTTTATATTTCAGAAATGCCTCCGCTCTCCCTGAAACGTCTGCAGGAGCTTCAGTCGAAGCCGAGGACTCCTAAGTCCTTGAGGCCCCAGAAGTCGCCTAGAGTGTCGAGGAATTGGGCTGAGAAGAAGTCGTCGAAGAGTTTCGAGGCCAGAGGGACTCCCAGAGGCATCATTTACCTGAGCCACTTGCCCCACGGCTTCTATGAGCAGGAGCTCCGCAATTTCCTGGGCCAGTTCGGCTGCATCACGAATCTTCGCGTGGGTCGAAGCAAGCACACTGGCAACAGCAAGGGTTATGCCTTCGTGGAGTTTGCTCATCCCGAGGTGGCCGCCATTGTGGCCGAGACGATGAACAATTACCTGATGTTCGACCGCCTCGTCAAGTGCCGTCTCTTGGACAAGGACGAGATCAGAGTGAGCCGAACCGCTTTGTTCGCCAACAAAAGGGAGCCCGGCAAGAAGTTCTTCCACAAGAATCCGAAAAGGACGTCGAGCAGCGGCAAGAGCGAGCGACACCGCAAAGGGCGGCTTGTCAGCAAGCTCAAGGGGATCAAAACCGAGCTGGCCGACTTCGTCGACGTCGACATCTCCGCCCTGGCGAAGAAGAGTAGGACCGAGGACGAGAGGGGCGGCGACAACAACAAGAACTTGGAGAACAAGGGGAAGAACAACAAGAAGATGTTGAAGAGGGACAAGGAGTCGTCGAAGGTGGAGATGGTGGTGGACACGGAGGAGGAGGAGGTGACGCTGCGCACGCCGCCCAACGTGCGCAAGGTGGCCAGGACCAAGCGCGGCAAGAAGGCCAATTCAAAGAAATGTTAGAATGTCAAGTATGACTACAGCAAATATCGGAAGTAGTGTGTGTTGCACAACATCCTTGGGTCTTTTTCAATCAAATGCATTGAATACACTCACTCGAGAGAGGACAAAATTGACAAGGTGAACAAGGAGTAAGTAAGATGACTAAAAAATTGGCAATAGGAGAGTGGAAAGAACACTTACTAAACAGAGATTATGAAGATGATTGGCCTCATTGAGAGCAATGTTGGTGAAGGGGTAAAAGAAGTCTTGAGGGAAGCTGGCCTTGATGACAGGCATTCTTCTGTACTCGTGTTGAGCTTTCATTGTAGCATCGACGAAGCCCACGGCCATTTCGACGTTAGTTTTTTGACCAAAATTCTCAGGGAAATTGAAGTTTAGATGCCAACCAATAATCCTGATTTGAGGACTTCTGAAGAGCCCAATCTTCTGATAGATTACTTCCAAATTGAGTTTCGTGGTCAATCCGGAGCTGCAGGGCGCATTTAAGGGTACAGGGGCATTAGTGATGAGGGGAATCAACCAATCTTCATTACTGCTGGCATTCCCTGTTGAGGCCAATCTCAAATCATTTGATGACAACGTGGCCCACATTGAACCAAGTAATAACGACAGTACTTGCTCGCGTTGGGAACGACACCAAACTTGCTGGGAGTCCGAGGGAACTGACAGCTCCAATTGACAACCGACATAAATGGATTCGCCCAACCTTACTCGTCTATTTTTTAATATAGTTTAAGATGAATCATTGATTAAATAACTATAAAAATGATTTAAGTCACTTTTTATTACATACCTGCGTTGTTTGACTTTGAGGCTGTCTTGGCAATTGGGTGCTTCTTTAAAGACGGTGAGAACCTCGTCCAAATGAAGTTCGTGATCCTCGACGTGAGCCACTCGCAACATTGATCCCTTTCTGTAATTCTTATGACTTCTGACCTCAATTTCTTCACTCACATTGCTTTTGTTTTTGAGCCAAACGTGATTGTAGCCAAAAGTCTGAATGATCCGATTCGAATCGGGTTGATCGTCGACATGAAATTTCAATAGGACGCGTTTGATCCCCAAGATTCCCTCGTGCTCGATCTCGACAATTAGTCGGGTCATCAAGTTGTTCTTGCAGTCATTGGTCAAGTAATAATTGGCCAATTGGTCGGTCACCTCCAAGCAAACCGATTCGTCTCTCGTGCACACGTGCCACTCGGGGCTGATCAGCTGGCCCTCCTTCCTCATCGAATGGAAGTAAGTGTCCTCGAAGTAATGAGAGATGTTGAACAAATTGGAGCAAGTGGCCGAGGAGTTGGACATTGGATCGGCGAAGTTGTCGTCGGCCACGATATCGACGCCGCACCTGAGGCCCGACATCTGCCTTAGGAAGTACAAGGGACGCGAACCCAGGCACTTACTATTGTCACTGGGACTTGTCGAAGGAATCGAACATTTTCTGGTCTCATTGTGCTTCAGGCATAGAATGGGATCGCCGAACATGTAGAAGTTGTTCTCCTTCAAGTCGGTCAATCTGGTCTGCATCGGCAACCACGTGTTCATCGAGCCGTGACGCCTGGCCAACTTGTTGAACTCGCCCACATCCTTTATGGCCTTACGATCCCTATAACTGTTCAGGGATTGAGCGTTCGTATCGTGGAGACAGAAGAGGTTCTCCAGACTGAGGCTGAACACGTAGTCGCTGTTGTTGCCGAACAAGTCGGGCTTGGTGTCGTAGCAGAAGTTGCTTTCGCGGTGCTCGTCCATGCACGCGGTGAAGACGAGGCGGTCGGAGTCGTCGCAGTCCGCGTCGCAGCAGCAATTGGGCTCGCAACTGCTCGAAATCTTGTCGCACCCGCAGAAACGTGGCTCGCGCAACTCGAAATTGGGCTTTGTTGTAGTCGAAATCGTCGTAGTGGTCGTGGTCATAGTAGAAGTCTCGTTATCCATTTCATTCGTAGAAGCAGTATTAGAAGTATTTAAATTGGTTTCATTGACAAGTGCAATAATGGGTTGATTAGTGGTGATTTCCGAATCGTCAATGTCAAAGGGCAAGGCGAGCTCCACCTCGTCTCCCGTTTTGCTCAGAACGCCCATGGGAGCCGCAATCAAAACCAGCAGAATTAGCAGAAAACTCATCGTAATTAGTGATTTGTTCAGGTTTCGATGCCGAATCTGCCGAGGTTCCTGGTGACCACGTTCAGGCTGACGAGGACGCTGCCGACGGACACGGTGGTCAACTTGTGGCGGTCGTTGGCGTTGCCCACCACGTTCTCCGGCTGCCGCAGCTGGTGCGTCCCGCCCAGGAAGTGCGCGCTCAGCGACTCGCGAATCCCGCCACTCACGCTCGTCGGACGCCAAGTAGCGATCCGCAACTCGTGCTAATCAATCAATCAATTAACCAATCAATCAATCAATTAATCAGTCAATACTTGGCCGGAGGCGAAGGGGACGTGAGCGAATCCGTAGGCCAAAAGCTCGTCTCTGCCAAAGCCGTCCTGATTGTAGACACTAATGACGATCTTCGGCCACCCCTGAAGCCCTTTGGTGGCCAGATGCAAGTCGATGGGGTGACTCAAAACTCTCCCTCTCGTATCCACTTGAGTTTGGCCCTCTTTCTACAATTATAGTAAAAGATTGGCCACGAATTTCTTTTAGAAATGAACTTTTAATAGAAATTCGTCCTAAATTTTGGCTCTTTTAAGTCGGTTTTTCTTCTGGCTGATAATGAGGATCGACTTGCTTGGCCCTGGAGCACGCGGAATGCGCTGCCGGTCTGGACGCTGTAGTGCACGAAGACGGCCTTGTCGCCGAAGTCGAGGGCCTCCGACACCTGGCCGATCAGGTGCACTTCGCCCATCGAGCACTGCAATACAACCAATTGCACTTACTTAGCGACTTTGGTATGTGAGCAGGTAGAGGAGGCCAATTTGGCTTTCGGAAAGGCCGCGATTGGAGCACCTTATACCTATGTGGAAAGCCATTTTAAAGAATGTGAAAAAATACATATTGCTGCATATCCATTAATGACTTTTATTTATATTAGTTATGCTCTTTATAATTGATCGAATATGATGCAAAAATTCGTTTCGGAACTCGTACATACTACCAAAAAAGCATCACAAACGGATTGAGGTCGGAGCACATTCGATGTAAAAACTAATAACAGTATGATAACACTATGAAAAAGCTCTCTTTAAGTACTTAATTGAAACCAAATTTGTTGGAGCTTTAAAGAGATCATTAGTGTAAAGAGATATATAGCCGCGGCGGCAAGCCCGTGCGAAGCCAATTAATTGTGCTTTCTAGACACGCTGCTATTTCGTGGCGGCGCCTTGGCGCAATTTGGGCGCTTTTTGCGACACTCTTGCTGGTCACAGCCGCGCTCGATCATTGTGTACAGTCGTTGCAGCTGTCGCGTCTCTCGCCAAATCGCGCGTAGCTCCGCGCGTCCCTCTTCGTCTCCTGGATTGACGTCCTCGCCATGGCGGGCGGTCGCGGTCGCGTGGTCTACTTCTACGACGCGGAGGTGGGCAACTTCCACTACGGCCCCGGCCACCCCATGAAGCCGCACCGGCTGGCCGTCACGCACAGCCTGGTGCTCAACTACAACCTGCACAAGCACCTGCGGCTGTTCCGGCCGTACGTGGCCACGGCGCACGACATGACGCGCTTCCACTCGGAGGAGTACATCGACTTCCTGCAGCGCGTCACGCCGCACAACATTCAGGGATTCACCAAGAGTCTCTCGCACTTCAACGTCGGCGACGACTGCCCCGTCTTCAGCGGCCTTTACAACTTCTGCGCCAGGCACGACATACATAAACCATTGTTCTCGTCTTTTTGAATACTTTTTTTTGCTAAATCAGTGTTTTCTTTTGTTTTAAAGGTACACGGGAGCGAGCATGGAGGGCGCGGCGAAGCTGAACAACGAGTCTTGCGACATCGCCATCAATTGGGCGGGAGGGCTTCACCACGCCAAGAAGTGCGAGGCCTCCGGTTTCTGTTATGTCAATGACATTGTCATAGCCATTTTGGAGTTGCTCAAGATGCATCCCCGTGTGCTTTACATCGACATTGACATCCATCACGGCGACGGTGTGCAGGAGGCATTCTATCTAACTGACCGAGTCATGACTGTCAGCTTCCACAAATATGGCAACCTCTTCTTCCCTTGCACTGGCGACATGTACGAGATGGGGGCCGAGAATGGCCGTTATCATTGCATCAATGTGCCCTTGAAAGAAGGAATGGATGACCTCAGCTACGAGCAAGTCTTCAAGCCCATTGTGGCCGACGTCATCAACTACTATCGTCCGTCAGCCATTGTGCTGCAGTGTGGGGCTGACTCCTTGGCCAACGACAGATTGGGCTGTTTCAATCTCAGTACCAAGGGGCACGGCGAGTGTGTGTCCTATGTCAAGAAGTTTAACATTCCTACGTTGGTTTTGGGAGGTGGTGGCTACACATTACGTAATGTGGCAAGATGTTGGGCCTACGAGACGTCATTGTGTGTGGACAAGGAGCTCTCCAACGAGCTGCCCTATTCAACCGAGTACTTTGAGTATTTTGGACCAGATTTTGCACTGCATCCAGAAGTTAATCCTCGCTCTGAGAATGCCAACAGCAAACAGTATCTAGAATCCATTGTGGAGACTACGCACGAGCAGTTAAAAATGGTACAACATGCGCCATCGGTACAAATGCAAGAGGTGCCCGGATCCTTTTGCCCAGATGAGTCGGAGGGACTAGAAGACCTTGATCCTGATGAACGGTTGCATGATATTGAGGAGGAGCGCAGAGTAGAGGCTGAGAATGAGTTCTATGATAATGAAGCAGACCAAGACGGAGAGGAACAAGAGAAAGAGGCCAACAAAATTAAAAAGATCAAGGCTGAGGTCGATGCGGATGCATTAACCCCATCCGTTCCAACAATATCGAACGCCAATGTCTCAACCACTGGCGTAAATGCGTCGAGTGCAATCGAAAAGAAGCCCATAAAAGAGGAAAGCGAAAGTAAGGACCCTGCAGATGGTATCAAGAAGGAGGACACCAATGAACAAAACACTGATGACAAAAACATTGTGACAACGAAAAGTTAATCTCACTATGATTCGACTCAAAATGTATATGAAGTCGGAAGCGTGCCTGAGGAGCATTCCCACACACCGTTTGTGCATACGTGTTTCAATGTCTTTGTAATTTAACTTGATAAATTTTGGAATGTCTGAGAATAGTGGTACAGAGAGTTGTAACATGAAAACTTTCTGCCAGTGTCGCAAACAAAGTAGAGCCATTAGCACCGTAGTGAAGTAATGTGTGCATTATCGAAGTAACTGCAATTACCTTACACTAGCTAACGCTTGTTTCCTGGCACTTGTTAGGTTGATGGATTTCTGCATGCCGCACGGATTTAAAACGTGACTCCACTGCAGTAAGCGAAATGAGCACTGAGTTGGAGGCTTCCACCTTGCTTTTAAGCATTATTGAAGGATCTGTTTTACCCAAAAGGTCGTCTTCCTCCACACCATCTGGTTTTACTGAGTCAATAGAGGAAGCAGACAAGTGCACTGCTAAACAAGTCGCAATGTTCAACTTGAGTTACAAGTTCTCTCTAGAATCAGCTCTAAGTCCATCTTTGGCTCTGTCACCTTCAATCAGATCTGATCAGCTATCAAAGCAACTTCTGAGTGTCTTCAATTCTCATGCCAAGAGTGATTACTTCAAGGTTCACTTAAGAATTGGTTCAACATTGCAACATGGATGCGATGCAGTGAAGACCGTTGTCAAAGTGGCGCAGGACACCAACAATGACTTTTATGCCGTCAAAATTGTCCCGTAAGGCCAAAATAAAGTAAATTCAATGTACTAAAATGCTTATTTGTGGGGCGTACATTTCCTTACTTAAAATGTTTATTTTTGAAAAATCTTCAGATTATCGAGAGTGGAGTCGTTGCGCCAGTGGCCCTTCTTGTTGTCAGAAGCGCTTATTTCTTCCGCCATCAACCATCCATTTTTAGTGAGGACACAAGGTCACTTTGTGGACAAGGCCAAAAATTTGGTGTTTGTTCAAGAATTGATCAGGGGAGGAGATCTATTCGAGCATCACCAACTGCAAGGCAATTTCACTGAGCCCCAGGCCAGATTCTACATTGCCCAATTGGTGCTTGTGCTGGAATACTTGCACAGTTGTCACGTGGTGTACAGAGATCTGAAGCCAGAGAATTTGATTCTTGATCAACAAGGATATATCAAGCTTGTAGATCTGGGTTATGCCAAGAGACTCAGGGCCCCAGACTTCTTGGATGAGGCCAAAGTCGGCACTGAGTGAGAACTAAGAAATAGTTTCTTATTTATTTGTTTGAATTTTGGCATTTAAATGTCTTTGTTAGAGCCTTCATGGCCCCTGAGGTTGGGAATGGCGCATATTCCTTCAATGTGGACTGGTGGTCGCTGGGTGTCCTTCTCTTTGAGATGGTGGCCGGGCAGACGCCCTTCGAGGCTGCTGACAGACAAAAAGGGAAATATAGTTGTCCCATTCACTTCTCTACAGATCTACGAGTAATTTGCTACCATTCCTTAAAATAATTCATCAAAAACGTATTAACTTTTTAGTATTGATTGTTTTCAGGACCTGCTAAAACATCTGATAGTGGTCGATCCTCAACAACGATATCCTCACGGATGTCGCAGTATAAAAAGTCATGCTTGGTTCAAGCATATAAACTGGTTGGACTTGTATCATAAGCGACTACAGCCCCACTTTGTGCCTGGTTGCAAAATTGTGCCAGACTCACTTGATTGGAAACAAAATTAACTGTTAATTTCTTTTTGGAGTTCAGCATTCAAAGGATCTCTTTGTGCTCATACTCGTACATA
>JAOXNJ010001463.1:0-14217 GCA_028566655.1 Metis holothuriae
AATACGAGTAGTATTAATACTGTGACTACTACATACATTGGTGTTGCTACTGGGTGGTGAGTTGCAGCCAAGCCGCTAATTGCCCCCTTTGCTCCCCTCTTTGTCGTCGTTGTCGGCTCAATTAGGCAGGCATTCGTCACCAAACACAAATAACATACACATTACTTCTTATAATCATTTACTCAAACAATGTATTATAATGTGCAATAAGGGATTTTCATTTTGAGCTCTTATTCTGCTTCCTGCCAAAACTCCCTCTTCCCATCCGAAACTACGTAGATCGAGATTCCATAGCAGATTAATAGAATACAGCATCTCATCTGTGTCACTTAAAGATAAATAATTGAAGGATTATCAAGATCACTTCCTATTAAACATACTACATTACTTCTTTATTAGAGTGTAAATGGACAGAAAATATGTAGTTGTTTATATATTTTTTCTATTTTTTGATTGAGCCGCTGACTGACGATTTCATTGTGGCGCTAATTGACCCCGAAGGGAGACGCCCACCCCAGACACTTAAGTATTTTACTCCATTTCTTCATTATTACAATGTTTAAGAATAACAAAGGATATATAAAAAAGTACATTATTAGATAGCTAAAAACAAAGGTTATTTACAGTTAAGACGTACTGTGAGTGCACTTTTATTATGGTGACTGTGTGGTTTACTAGATAATGTTGTTTCGAAGGGGTGCTGCAGGAACCGCAGAGGGATGGACGACAGGACCACCTACGAAGAGACAGAATTCGGAGACTACGAGAACTGCCACTACGACTACGACTACATCTACGACTACGACTACATCTACGACTACGACTACATCTACCACTACTACTACCTATACTACTACTACTACTACTACTACTACTACTTCTAGACGACATTTACTTCAAGGACAACGAGAAACCAGATGGGGGAGAAATGGGACAAATCTCTTTACTCTTTTATATTTACTCTATTTGTATGTAAACTTTAATACTGCCTATAGGTAGTAGTAGAAATATGGTGGAAGAAACTAAGTGTACTATACTACACCTCCTTATCTGTACCTACACATTTAGCTAATGTCGCCAGAAAGAAAGCTATTGCAAAGAACATTTTTACCTCCTTGACATTGTTCAAGAATTGTGACCCCATTCCGCTTCTATCTCCTTCTCACAAAGAGCAAATAATAGGAAAAGATTCAAATTCTCTAAAGCGTAATTGTTGCTACGTACATGATGTTGCAATGCAATCAGAGTTCCTTTCAGAGCTGGGATTGTGCATTTGCCATTCTCGCATCTCAGCTTTGTAGACACAAAAGCGCATTAGACACTGCACACGCCTGTCACATAACTCCGACCTCTAATGACACCAGGGACCAAATCTCTGGGCCTTAAAGTCATGTGTACTAGGCCTCAAAGTCATGTGTACTAAAGTCATGTGTACTAGGCCTTCAGGTCATGTGTAGTGGGCCTTTTTCTTAAAGCCTCTTTTAAGTAAGTACCAGTGCAGAAGAGAAACCCTAACTGAAGCCCAAAGTGTTATTGTTATGACCCTTTATATGCTCAAAGTGTAGTACACAAAGTACTAGTACATAGCTTTACTTGTAGTACTTGGAAAATACATTCACTGAAGTTTCTTTTGCCAAGTCCCTTATTAGTCCATTTTTCTTATTATGTAAGTAATTTTCTTCTATCTCAATTTACATTTTTTGTTGTTTTTTTTTTAAATCATGACGACTTCATCTAGTCCAATAACTATGTACTTATGTACGAGTACCTGCATTTTGTAAATAAGGGAAGTAATGAGTGTTTTTTATGTGCTCGGTTATGCAATGAATTGGCCTTTTGTAATGCAATCAGCTGATGCAGCTTATTCAGTGCATTACTTCGGTATGCAACACTGCTAATTGGCTGCTTCGAGCCAATCTGCTAGAGTTTTTGACAAGCACAAACAGTTTGGCTTATTATATTGCATTAATGTGCTTGTCAGACAAAAGCATGTTAATTGCATTGGTATTAGACAAGCAAAATTACTTGTTAATACACGCATTCTGCAGAAAATGAGCCAAGGGATGCGTGGCTTACCGTCGATTTTCGTCAATTTTGACACTTTTTCAATAAGGAAATTTTTGAAATTGCGGCAGTTTTTTTTTTGAGAATTTTTGGAAATTAGTCAAATTACTCTCTTATTTTTAGAGAAATTAAGCTTATTTTTAGCGATCTTTTATTTAAAAAGTGGATACTTCAACCTTTAATCATTCACCATTATTCAGTATTTATATCTATTACATAATTTACGTACGAGTACGTACACTTTTGTATGTAGTACAATTTATGAAATATCTGTACTAAATACTCTTAACTCGAGTTTAAGCAGTATCATTGGAAACGTATTTAGTTGTAGGTACGTGGTTATTAAAGTAGTGCTCGTGCGTTGTTTGTGTTGTTTTGTTGCTTGATTGTCGATGTTTTCGGTCATGCTGGATTCCAGCGGCCCTCAATTGTTTTTTTTTCATTAGCCCTGAGTGGCTCCCCTGCTGGGACGCAAACACCACAAAGAGCAGATCCTCGAAATGCCACATTGGCCACCATTTTCAATTGCACATTTTTCCCCACTAAGTCAACACTGGCTACATGCATTTTTAATTCCTCAGGCCCCAACAAAACCTCAAGTTATGCTTAAATCAAGGCTGTCTCAAGAGGCTCCAGAGAGCAAACAAGCTGAGCATTCAACAGTCAAGTATTAGTAATGAGCAAATGCAAGCAATGAGGAAATTCATGTAATGAACAAGCTGAAGTAATGAGCAAATTCAAGTAATGAAAAAGTACAGAGAATGAGAAAATTCATGTAATGTTGAAATAATGAGTTTATTCAAGTAATGAGTAGATTTGATTTATTCTTCACTTTGAGTACTCTTGCTAATTCCTGAGGTTTTCCTTCTTTATAACAGCAAATATGAAAAAGAGGAAAGATTGTTTGTTTACTAATTATGTTGTACATACCAAATGTTTCTTGTATACTTGACTGATGAATATCAAGAAGTGTCACATTTTGTTGCTTAATTCCAACAACATGGTGACATCATGTTGTTACAGTGTATGACATGAGTTTTGAGGTTTGAAATTTTAAATAAGTATTGTATGGAATTGTCATGTAAGTACAAAAGTGGACACAAAAGAGATTTGTCGGCCCAAATGAAGAACAGTGATAAAGTGGATTCTCACACAATTCTTGAGAATTTGTGGTGCACCAAAAAACCTCTCCTTTTTTGGGGGACTCAGACAAATGGATCCATTCCAACCATTGTGACTCTTTGGCTCAATAAGAAGAATGACAAGTGAAAAAATCCTCTATTTGATGACTGCAGCTCCCATGCAGTTGCAACAATTGGGAATACAACAGTAAAGAGGAAAATTGGGTTCTAAGCATGGAATAACTTCAGTCATTGGAAGTTCTTTCTTCCTTTTGCTATAATCATCATTAGTGTTGTGTGTGTGTTCTTCACAATGATAATGATTTACCATGTCAAATCTTTAGACAGAGCACACAAAAAGAGAGAGAATTCTTCTCACCCTGACTTCTTCTGTATTGTTAATAATGAATCTCATAAAAGAATGTTAGCTTTGTCAATTGTGTGACTTTTCAGACTCATCACATGTGGGTGGGCAGACACAGAAGTCATGAGCAGAAAAAACTTTTCTGCTCACAGCTGCTAATGCTAATGGGACACTTCCTTTCCCAAAGTGTTGCAGTCTGGCTCTAAAAAATCAGGAGACACAAAAGCTTCTGGAAAAGTCACATTAACAACAATCTCATTGCACAAAAGATCCAACAGAGACTAAACTCATTGTGTCCATTGACTTAGTGCAAACAGGGGCAGCTGACAGACAGACAGGTGTGACAGACAGACAGACAGACAGAGAGACACCTCAAACAATCTTCAAAAGATGGCTTCCCATAATGACTTGAGCAGGGACAGCTGACATCTTTGACACTTTTTTATTTGCTCAAGCAACACAGCTCTAGATCATACATAGACACAAAAACTGATAAAAAAAGGAAGAAATGCCTCACATCAAATGTCAACTCAATCAAATTTGTCAAATAGAGGAGGATTCTCTGCATCTGCTTCCAAGATCCATGTATTATTTCTTGTTGTTGTTTTTTTTTTTTTACAATAAAAATAAGAAAAGAAGTAAAAAATGGGTTTTCATAAAATCTCAAATTTTTATTTACCTACAACTCATTTACCACTTTTGGTAAATAAACCACCCCTTTTTCTTTGCTGTAGGTCTGTGAAAAGCCGACTGACTGAGCAATTTGCTTTGGCCATTTAGTCCTTGTTGGTAATGGCAGTTGTCTCTTTTCCGCTTGAATATTGCCTGCAGTCCGATAAATCGTGGGCCACATTAGCGGCTAATGCATTCCTCCTTTTCTGCTACAATAAAAGTGGAATACTAAGTAAGGCACTTTTTGGGGAGAAGTAATGGTGAAAAGTGGGCAGATGGCGTTTCTTTAGTGGGCGTGGCTTTGTCGTGACTTTGAAGTCTCATTAGTGCGCAAATTGAGTGCTTTTCAAAGCCCAAATGACCCCCAAAAGCCAAACAAGTCTCTACTTATTACTATATTGTCAGTAAATAAGAATGGAAGAGCAGATGGCAGCTCTTAAGGGGACTGACTAATAAAAACGTCTATTTTGTGTCAACAATGAGCAACACTTCGAAAGAGGACAAGACTACTCAAAGCCACTTAAATGGCCAATACGTAGTACAAGTGGGCACGAGACAAATGTAGACACAACGGAAAAACTCGAAAAGTCGTTTAGACATTGCCTTTTTCTGTAGACATTCTTATATAGTAGACGTTCGTTTTAGACGATCCGTAGACATTCAAGACATTTGTAGACGTTCGTTTTAGACGATCTGTAGACATTCAAGACATTTGTAGACATTCTTCGTATTACAGCCGACATTCATTTTAGACGATTTGTAGACATTCAAGACATTTGTAGACATTCATTTTAGACAATCTGTAGACATTCAAGATATTTGTAGACATTCAAGACATTTGTAGACATTAATTTTAGACAATCTGTAGACATTCAAAACATTTGTAGACAATCTGTAGACATTCAAAACATTTGTAGACATTCCTTTTAGACGATCTGTAGACATTCAAGACATTTGTAGACATTCATTTTAGACGATCTGTAGACATTCAAGACATTTGTAGACATTCCTTTTAGACGATCTGTAGACATTCAAGACAATTTGTAGACATTCAAGACAATCTGTAGACATTCAAGACATTTGTAGACATTCAAGACATTTGTAGACATTTGTAGACATTCAAGACATTTGTAGACGTTCGTTTTAGACGATCTGTAGACATTCAAGATATTTGTAGACATTCAAGACATTTGTAGACATTCATTTTAGACAATCTGTAGACATTCAAGACATTTGTAGACATTTTTATTACAGTCGACATTCAGCTAAATGAATTTCTACTGTAAATCTTATGCATATTTCACAACGATTTCTCTTCACCAAATTGTAACAATAAACCCAATTAACTTATAACAAACCATTATGAAGAGAACAAAACTAGGCCCAATTTTCGTAGAATCCTCATATTTCACATTATTCCATTTTATTCGTATTTTGCGTTAATACAGAACTGTAGCTAGCAGGAAGTGCTACTTGCTCCCTCATTTCTCTTGACACGCACTCATTGTGAGTAATGAATGATCAACAAGCTAATCATCGGGTGACACAATTGAACGAGGTAACAACAATCATTTTTCAACAATCAACTCTTACCTATTACTTTAGACATAGAAAAGCAAGTAAAAAGAATAATAAATGTTAATAAATGTTATTGCTGATTGACCTTTGATCCCCCTTGCATAAAGCACAATCTGTCTTGTTGTCAAAAAAGCTAATAATTTGCTCAATCCCTTTGGCTCAAAAAACGTCGAATATGCTGGAAAAGGGAAAAATGAGAAATGTTGGAAAATTAATGTATCGACCATTATCATGAGTTAGTGAAGTTGTTCGTTGTTTGGAACGTCAACAAGTTCGATGAGCAGCAAAAGTCACAGACTTCTTGTCCAATTCCACTAATGTACCTACGTGGTAACAGTAATGTTATGGAAGAATTGTGTAGTGATTTGGGTCCAAGCAAGTCGGTCCATCACGTGGGAAATCTCGAGTGACCGGAGCCAAAACTCAAGTGGGGACGAAGCTACAACTAACCATTTCTTCTTCTTATACTGCTCCTAATACTACTACTACGACTACTACTTCTACTACGACTACTACTTCTACTACGACTACTACGACTACTACTTCTACTACGACTACTACTTCTACTACGACTACTACTTCGACTACGACTACTACGACTACTACTTCTACTACGACTACTACTTCTACTACGCCTACTACTTCGACTACTCGACCAAATTTTTTGCAAAATAAAAGACTTAAATTCTAATGTTAAAATCCATTTTTGCGACTACCTAATAGTGATTACAAGCACTTCTTAGCAGTTACCACACGACTGACTTGAGTACTCGTACACTGACTTTAAGTAGAACGAGCTACAGTACAGTTGTGCAATGGTCGTGAGAGTCGCAGAACTCTGTTGAATCTGGCACAAGACGTAGGTAGTAGAAGAATTAAGCAAAGTAGTAGTAATAGTAGCAGAAGAAGAAATAGCAGTAGCAGAAGTAGCAGTAGTAGAAGATAGTATTATAGTAGAAGAAGTAGTAGTAGTAGTGGTAGTAAGAAGCAAAGTAGTAGAAATACTAGTAGTAGTAGTAGGAGTAGTAGTACTACTACTACTAGTAGTAGTAGTAGAGCACTAGTAGTAGTAGTAGTTGTAGTAGAAATAGTAGTAGTAGTAGCAGTAGTAGTAGTAGTAGTAGAAGATAGTAGCAGTAGTAGTAGAAGATAGTAGTAGTAGAAGAAGCACTAGTAGTAGTAGTAGTAGTAGAAGTAGTAGTAGAAGTAGAAGTAGTAGTAGTAGTAGTAGAAGTAGTAGAAGTAGTAGTAGTAGTATAGTAGATGTAGGTGTGTCTGGTGTGTTGCTTTTGTGTGGCTGGCAATCGATAATGAGCAGTTCCCATGGCCAAGGTAGGCAGCTCGTATTGTCCGAATCACTTGGTTGCAAAGACATCAAAGCAGCCATCATCGATGGCATCGCAGAATGCCTGCATCCAAAGACAACGCCCACCAAAAACCATTCTTATTGTTGTCTAGCCAGCTAGTAGTCAGAAATGATGGATTTCTGACAATCAACCCGAGATTCTGGCCACACAATCCGTCTCTCTCTCTTTCTGCTTCTTCGTGATTGCTTTGATAACAAACACTTGTTTCTGCTCCCACCCAACTTCTTCTCCCACCCAATTCTTCTTCACATTCTCTACCTTTATTGTTTACTTAACGTTTACTTAATGTTTCTGCTACTTCTATGTAGTTTGGGCTACTGTTGCGACTTGTGACTACTGCTTTTAGGGCTACTACTACTAGTTAGATAGAACATCTTGTTTTACTGTGAGGTAGAATCTGGAATGATGGCACAATAGACATATGCAGAAATGGCATTGATTATAAATTGCATCGAATTGTAGTGTACAGCAATTATTGTGGAATTAGAGGTGGCAATGGTGCAGTTATATTTGTGATCACAAAAACAGTGTTGAATAGATGATTATGAGTGAAAACGTGTCACCCTTAACAGTTGACAATGAAATGAGTGCTGATATTATCAGTCAGTACTTGAGGTTCTGCTCTTATTAAGGCTTCAATAGACATACTACTAAATACTGGTCCATTACTCTAATTGTGCAGTTGGTTCTACAGCAAAACTACATTTGTAATACAATTATGCCTAAAAAACCTTTCATGGAATTTTTTTTATTGTGTTGTCTTTATCAAGTGCTACCAAAGTTGAAGCTTGATCAAGGGTTAAGTGTGCTTTGAATATTTAATTTGTACACACCACTAAAAGACTTAGGTCTAGTTTTTTATAATGATGTGTTGACCTTTTGCCTAATGAAATGTAAATACTAAGAACTCAATGAAAGCTATGAATAAACCAATAAACAGCACTCACCTTTTTAGACCTTTACATACTCCTATATCGTTCATAATTTCTCACGTTTGGAAGCTTCTAATGTGTCCATTAATATGGTTTTAGAAAGCCCAATTGGAGCTGGAAGTGAGTTTGTTCCAGTCATCCTTGATACAAAGAACAGCATGATTGCAGCATACTTGCTCAGCTACTTCTCCGTGGTCTCAGTCTTGGTATCTTCATCACGACCGGTCATGAGGGTGACAGGGTTTGCACAGGAGCCATATTTGCGCATGTCTGAGCTGCAGACATCAAAACTTCCTGGGGGCGTGGACATGGACCTTTTGCACATCTTGGCCAAACATTTTGATTTTGACATCAAATTCAATGCTTCCTCAACATGGGGCACCATGAACAGCAATGGAACCTGGAGTGGTACCATTAGAGAGGTCCTTTCATTTGATTAGTCAAATTTATATTTTTTATTTATTGGTCTTTTTTTGTGAGAATAAAACTTTTATAACTTTTAGCCCTTTTCTCTGTTCTCTTCAGGTGGTTGATGGGAGAGCTGATGTGGGCATAGGTCAATTATCCATTGCCCACCCTCGATCAGAATATGTAGACTTCACCATCCCTATCTACTTTGAGGACTTCTTCCTCTTCAGCAATAAACCTAGGGCTCTTCCGCAACACTTAAATTTGTTCAAACCTTTTGGCACTGAAATCTGGATGCTCATTATTTTTGCCCTTTTTGCTGCAGTTACCTTACAGTCAAGACTGCCAATTCCATCCCCAATTTTTTCCTCTGAAGCCATTAGACGCATGCTCAGGGTCTTTGGGTCCTTGTTCCTACAGAGCAATTCTGACTTAATGCCTCGCCCCCTTGCTCGGATGGTGTTTAGTGTGGCTTGGCTTGTGTTTGTCACTGTTCTGGTGATGGCTTATAATTGCAACCTGAGAGCCTATCTCATGCAGGTGGACTATGAGAGGTCCATCGATGGCCCTGAGGATGTGCTCAAACAGCATAAGAACTTTTTTTACGAAAAGGGATCCAATATAGAGTTTGTTATCCACGCCGAGGGGCAGGGACCATTTAAGACCATGGTAGAGAGGGCCTACAGGAAGAAGCATTACTACGTTTCACTGAGCAGTATGCATATCTATGTCCCTTACAGCCATCCTCGAAGATAAAAATTAGAGGAAACTAATGCATTGATCAATTTTTCAGATTTGAGCATTGGCTACGTGATGAAGCTGCACAAGGAGGATCGTGTCATCATAGCAACGCCTTCCCAGTTCCCTTTATTTGTAGCCAAGGCAAAGCAAGCCATGGGGCGCAATCCCTTCAGACTTGGCACACAGACCCAGATTCTTGACTTCTGCGGTAAAGAGCTGAAATTTTCACCGTTTATTTTCCATGTATTTTTCAAAAAAGTAAGTTTATTTCAGGCTTTGCACTTTCCAAGGGCTCAATCTTGCAAAAGCCTTTTGACAAGGCACTGAGGCGTTTGGTGGAAGCCGGCATTGTGGAAAAGCTGAGAAGTGACAATAGCATAAACTTGGCTGATGACAAGAGAGATGAGAATGCAGACATCCCACTCAACATGGACCATGTCATCATCCCCTGTCTTTTTCTAGCAATAGGATTATTCTTGGCTACAATCACTTTAGGGCTAGAGATAGCTCGTGGCCACAGACAAAAGATCAGAAGGATCAAACCCATGCGGCCAGATTAAAGTAACACAGTCAAATCTCAGTTTTACATCCTAGGTAATGTCCCTTTATAAGCGTTATATTTGAAAATTGCGAATCTCAAAATTTTCAAGGCAATTTTACTCTCTCTTAAAATGTAGTTGTATTATGTCAAATTTGGATCAAATCTGTATTACGTAATGCACTTCTCCTTCTTCCTTGAGAAATCGAGATCCCAAAAAACAATCTCAGTGTGGTACAAACAACTAAAGTACAGTGTGTTAAAACAAATTAAACCAAAAATCTGAAATAATCAATCACAACCCAAATATTACCATGTTTGACAGTCAGTCATATTTTTGTCATTTACTCATTATGTTTTGAAATTTTAGTGTACCTATTTAAAGAACGAGAACGAATATTGAACTACGAGCTCTAATTCTTTTCATCTCTCTTTTTGTTTTGTCTAAAAACCACAATTTGCACACACACATGTTTGCACCAACAATCGCACACTTCATCCCACGTGTTTTTTTTGTGGTCATTTAAAGTGGAGCAGAAAAGAAGAAGTTCGGTTCCCACAGAAGCTAATTGTCTCACCAACTTCCTTTGTTTCACATGTTTTGTTGGTCAAAAGCAACTACGTAGTGCTATTACCCCTTCCTCTCTTTGTGTCTACTCTACTAAAATATTACATACTATGAAGTTATTATGGCTACCACGGCACCTGTTGTCTCCAAACAAGCACTTATGTGGAGTTTTATGGTCATTGTAGAGGTAGTCGTAGCAGTAGTCACAAAAGTCAAGTCTTTGTAGTAGGAGTAGTAATAAAAGCCAAGCAGTAGTAGTCGTAGGAGTAGTCGTAGAAGTAGTCACAAAAGTCAAGTAGTAGTGGTAGTTGTAAAAATCATTATGGGAGCAGTAGTCGTAGCAGTAGTCACAAAAGTCAAGTAGTCGTAGTATTGGTAGTTGTAAAAATCATTATGGTAGAAGTAGTCGTAGCAGTAGTCACAAAAGTCAAGTAGTCGTAGTAGTGGTAGTTGTAGCAGTAATAAAAGTCAATGTAGTAGAAGCATTTCTTTTTTTCCCAGGTTCCCATGTGGAATTAGGGGAGCGGAACGGCTTTTGCCTTAGTAGTAGTTCAATTTTCGTGTGTCCACATTGATTGCTATTGCGACCGTGATTGCATCCACGTCGCTTCCGTTCCGACAAACAAACTTCTACTACTACATTCATTTCCCACTGGAACACAAATCGACTTTGGGACGTTTCGCTAGCTAGATGATTGCTATTGTTGGTGCCAGTGACTGTTTCTATCAGTTAAGAAATTTATTGTACTGATGCACATAAAAGAGATCGCCAAAACTACGGCCTGAACACATTTTTTTGCATATTCGACGACGTGTGAAATAATGTATGTACTTGGCCAATCATCAACCCGAAATGCCTGAGTCAAAACGACCCAAAACTCTAAGCTTTTGGAGTCGAATCAATTGGTCTCATCCTCAGTTTCGTTAATTGGACCTTGCTCCCTGTACCTTCTCAGCTCGGTCATGCTGTCTCTCACACTTTGAATGGCTGCTTCGGCAGTGCCTTGGTCCACTATCACACTAAACTTGTCGTTGAGGGGACGACCTTTCTCGTTCCAACGAATTCGCACTACCTCATCCTTCACCATCTTGAGGTGCCTCAGATTGAAGCCCTTAGCAGCCCTGCCAATGAAAAGATTACTGCCAGGAGCAGTATTAGAAGAATATATAATGATTACACAAAGAGAAAGAAGTGGACACAATGGACAACCTTATTATAAGAATGTCCAAATCTAACTGCTTCTATTTCTCTTATCTTAAAGCATCTTTAAGTGCAGTTATTAAGTGTACCTATAGTAGACAGGTGTAGGACAGGTTAGTAGTTGTCTGTTCTTTTGGTCGTTTATTTGAGATATCGATTTATCCGATTATTCGATTATTCGAAATTTGTGCTCTCTGACGAAAGTTGATCAAACCTACACCCAAAATCTTGCTTATTTAGAAGCATTAAGACACATTTATGTATTTTTTTCCTTTTTCTACATATTTCTACATATAAAACCCAAAATAAATGTACCTACATTCTCATATATGGTGTAAAAAGGATAAGTTATGTTTGCCCTGATGTCATTACCCCCAAGTCATTTCTTTTGGTCCGAGGCCGAAGAATGTTGAATAAAGGCCATTTTCGCACAGCAGGATCACAAAGAGATCTCGAAATTCGACTTATTCTCAGCAAAAAAAAAGGGTCGTAATAAAAGTAATCTTTTTACTGGAAGTACCTGGTCTTAATCACAATAATCCTTTTTTAGTAGAACTTCAATCTAAATCGACTTTTATCGAGACTGCTTGTGACAAGAATCACATTTTTTGAAGCTGCTACATACTCCAACTCTTTTCTCTTAAGTGTTGGCACTAATTTATGCAAAATCGAGTACGTACCGTGTACTTACTTATTTACGGCTGGACTTTTTTTGCCGGCCAATTTATGAGCAGCATTAGCATGCGAAACAGAGAGTGCTTTTTGCTTATCTTTGTAGCTAGCAAAGCACTTCTCTTTTCTTCTGCCTTTCTTACTTTCTTGTACCTACTTACTGTATTCTAATAATTTCACTAAATATTCAACTAGAGATTACATATTTTATTTAAAAGACTAAATTAAAAGAGATTTAAAAGTACAAAACCATTTAATTTATTTACTTTATTTTTTAAATCAATTATTTATGCAATCTTTTTATAAAATACTTTATAAATAAGTACTGCTTTATTTATACAATAGTTAGGTAGTGTACTAATGCAAGTTCAAAAAAGGCATTATGGCCTTTTCAAAAGAAATGCTTACAGTACATAAGTGTGCGAAATCGTTTGAATTTGCGAATTTCTTGTGCGAATTTCAAGCATTTCTGACTTTTGACAGACACTAATCCCCTCTCAGTCTCTCTACAAATACATTCTTTGTATATTGTATTTAATCTTTTATGTGTAAATGTCTAATCTATTAGGAATAAATACTCGTAATATTCTATTGAAAGCATTGAATGTAGACTTAATAGAGTCATTTTTGCCCAAAAAAGAGACAATTTTTTGCACAAAAAAACTGCTTTTTTCTCCTTTTTTTTTTTGTTATACAGCAATATAAAGATGTAGTGATCAGTTCTGACATTCTTTTAGACACGTTAAAGAAACAAGTATTAAGTCACTCTACTACAAGTTGTCATTACTACTACATATACTATAGGGATTGTGAGGCTCGTAAAGCTAATTTTAGTGCCCCATAACAGATCAATAATAGGAGAACAAACCAGGCACAAAAGTGCATTTACTTCCACTTTTATAACTCAATATACCGAATTTACTTAACATTCTTTTTTTTTATTTGTAACTATAGCTAAAAACTTTGAGTGTGTGTGGGTGTGTGGATGACTTCACTGGGAACGAATTCAAAAATTCTCTTTTATTTACTTACATACGAGTAAACACATAAAATAAAACTTATTTATTCATGCACTTAATTTTCCAAAAAATGGCCTTTTTGAGCACAGGTTGAATTGAGAAATAAGTTTTATTAAAGAAAAAAAATATTTTAGTGTTAGTAATTTATAGTATAAAACCTACACCTACATAAATTAAGTTTTATGTATGTTTTATCTATGTAGTTATGTATGTAATATAATGTTTAGTAGAATGAAAGGATGCATTAAGAAGAATGGAATGACCTACTAAATGTAGTTAAAGTTGCATTTTGCCTTGGTCGTGCATCGTAAAATTGCAAAAATGCAACAGCTGTCATTGCGAAAACATGCAAACAATTTCGTATACACAATCCATTATAACAATATTTGTGTATACACAATCTGTAGTATTAATATGTAGTGTGGGCCTTAAGTGGGCCTGGAACGAATGGGCAAGACGGATCCATCCATGCATTTCTTTCTTCGCCTCTTGCATCAATTTTGCTGGTCACAAGAGACAACAAATGTTCTTAACTGAACTTATTTGCACTTCTTTGAATTCATGATAAATATTGAGTTTATTTGCATTTTTAGTCTATTTTTTAGTCTACTTTTCAACAAAATATCAATAATGTTCCCGAAATTTCCCCAAATATTATCACTTTTCTAGCTCCTTCACCATGAATTTCCTGCTTCCTACCAATTCTATCCACCTTTTTTAATGGCTGACCATATTGTTTTTTCGCGTTTTTAAGCTCATAGTGGTCATTGCCGTAATTATCGTTTAGCGTTGCTTTGACGTTGATTGAAAGGCTTTGAGACGTCCTGTGCTTCCTGTTTACACGCCGTCAAAGAAACAACAGCAGCAACAACAGCAGCAACAACAACAACAACGACAACAGCAGCAACAGCAACAACAACAACAACAACAACAACAACAACAACAACAACAACAACAACAACAACAACAACA
>JAOXNJ010001574.1:0-14212 GCA_028566655.1 Metis holothuriae
AGCTCCCAGAGTAAATTGTCCCATGATTTAGATCTGATTTTAGCACAAGGTAAGAATTGCCGAGTAAAACAAAACTACAAAAAATCTACCTTCTTAAAAATTGACCCATAAACAAGGCAAGTAACTAAATAAAATCACTCAATTTCTATAGACAAACCAAGCTGAGTAACTGCTGTGGTAAAATTTAGCTCAATATCGTCTAACTGATACTGAGCATTATACTGTCTATAATCAAAGAGGGCGAAAAGGCCAAATCCATTGTCAAATTGATAGCGAGCTTCAATAAACCCTGAAAAGGAAGAAGCTTCAACTCCTTCTCCTAGAATAGGCAATGAATTACTTGATGAATCAAAAGGAGAAATAGTTCCACCCAACTCAATTAAAAACCTTTGATAGAGTGGGATCTGGCCACGTAAACCTAAATATGGCCCTCGGTAATTAACTTCACCAACTCCAAAAATATTTAAATTACTAAAGTCAAATTGGTTCCATCTATAGCCTAAATATAGATCAAAAACAGATACTAAATATGAGGAGTGAGGAGCAAAACTCATACCTAGCCCTACGTCAAATTGAGATCCAGCAGATGAAAAATTATCGTCTCCAGACAGATTTCTTTTAGCATTAAAAATAGCTAAAACTCTGTATGGGAGATAGAGTTCTACATTAAGAGCAGATGAAATGATGGGCTCAGTCTCATTAGATTTTGTAGCTGATAACTGCATCAAGTCTATGCCAAGTTCGATTCTGGCAATAGGACGATCAGCTTTTGAGTTATGTTTATTGTAGAGGTAATCACTTTCTCCATCTAAAATTGTTTCCCCAGCAAGTTGTATCCAATCTCCTTTTTGAATTCTATTTTGCTTGTTCTCTAGGTTTCTAACTCTGGCCGTGGCAAAGTTACTGTCTACTTTGCTAAAGCTACCTTGACCGATAATTGTCTTATCCCATGAAATATAGGATTTATTTTGAATTCTTTTTTGTTTGAATGTTGTTGGACGATAGATATTGAAATGTTCTCCAAAGTCTTCTTTTAAATCTTTGGGAAGATCTAATAATAACTTATCGTCAATAATCTCAACTACTCTTGCAGTATACGGAATAGTTTCTGCGTAATCATCAAGCCAAGACTCTATAACTTGAACAGCAAGGTTTATATCAGCAAAAGATAAGAACTTGGAATTATGATAATAAATATCAGTTCCATTTTCAGAAACAACATCTAATTTAAGCATCATCCCGTTTAATGATTTCCTATAATCCAATCGAAACAAAGCCCCAGCTTGTAACCTTCTAGCAAAAGTACTTAACACTTGAGGATTACTTAAATGTGCTCTTCTGTTTTTATATTTTTTTAAAATACTTATCATCCCACTATTATTTTTATAAGTGCACTTACTAGAATTTTTCATCATCTCTTGAACTTCATTGAAGAAAAGCTCATTTTGTAAACCTGCCCCAACAATAGGAAGTAAAGTACAAGCTCTCATTGAAAGCTTAAAGGGGTTTTCATATCTTAAGGTTCTACTTGTTATTTCAATATCCTTGCTAGGTTCACTGCTTTTATTCTTTAAAAAGACAACTTTAGAACCCCTTTGAATTTGGTTATTGAAATTTTTAGTATAGTTATAAATTTGACCTATTAACTTATTATTTCGATAAGCAGTAACTACTCCCTGAGCAAGAACTTTATTCTCTTTAAAGTTAGTAACTACCTGAAAGTATCTACCAAGGTAGGATTGCGGGTTATCCTTAAACTTATTTTGCCCTGATAAGATCAGCTCAAGATCATCTCCACCTTTTTTATAAACTGTTGCTGAATCAGGAATTAACGTCATAATTTCTGCAGCCCAAACTTGGTAATTATTAAAGCTGACAGACTTATTACTTGCTAACTTATATGATTTTTCAAAAATTTTCTTTCTGTTTCGATCAAAGACACTCAAATCATAGAACTTAAAAGTATCACTCTCTTTAAAATTCATAAAAATAGCAAAATTAGCATTAGTTTCTTTAAAAGCAATTTGAAGTTTTTCTTTAAGTGTCGCTTTGGGACGGCGACTCAGATTAAGGGCTACCCAATGATTATCTACAACTTTTGCTTGTTTAGATATAAGGGCTTGCTTTAACTGAAATCTTTTGATGGCTGCATCTTTCTTATTAACAGATTGAATAGGGAGAATATGAAAACTAGGATCAGGATTAACGTAAATTTCTGCCCTAGTTGAGGCAAAACTTAGCAACATGGCAAGAAACGCAATATTTTTGATCACAATATTCATAGCTTATAAGTATAGTGTATCAAAAATAAAAAAAAATAATTGAGAAAATTTTGCTGCTAAAACTGATAAAACTACTTAAGCATTTCAAAGGCTTTTAAAAGATTTTTTCGTGTCACCATTCCCACTACTTTTTTATTTTCAACCACGGGTAATCTCTTAAGCTTCTCAGTGTTCATAATATTCACGATATCTGTAAGGGTGTAGTTGGGTTCAACTGAGATGGGCTTAGAAGTCATGACTTCACTTACTTTTTTAAATTTAGACTTCTTGTAAATATCTTCAACATCACTGAAGTAAAACGTTTCACCAAAAATGATTTTAAGAGAAGCAAGAGCGTGAGGAACATCCACTTCTTTCCCAACAAAGTCAGATTCAGTTAAAATTCCTACTAACTCACCATCATCATTAACGATGGGAAGAGAACCGACTCCGTGTTCAACCATTATCTTTGCAGCATCTTCAACTGTTTGGTTTTGGTGACAAGATATGACTTTGCTCGTCATAAACTCTTTAACTTCCATAGTTCCTCCAACAATTCAAAACTTGATAAAAATTTTAACTCTATCAACCTGTTTATTTTAGTTAAAATCTTTAAAGTTGTACATTAATCCAGCTTAAGTATAATCTGCTAAATCACATATACTAAAGGTTTTATTTTGAAAAATTTAATTAACTTACTTTTTTTATCCTTACTCTTTTTTTACTTGTCTCCCTCCTTAAATGTATTTGCACAGAGCTTGACAAGCCTTAACACCTTTCAAAGTAAACCAAGTCTGAAGTGGAAAACTATTCAAAACTCTACCGTAGAGGTTATCTACCCCTCTTTTTTAGCTGAAAAGGCACATACTGCAGCAAATTTAACTGAGTACTACTATCGCTTAATGGAGTCAGATTTTATGCCAAGTTACACTGAGCAACTTCAGCTCATTCTTCGTCCAGGACTTAGTCTGCCAAATGGCTTTGTGACTTTAATGCCTCAAAGAAGTGAATGGTTTGATAGCGCTATGTTTAGCCCTATTCTAGGAAATCTAAGCTTCTATCAAGCTCTTGCTGTTCATGAATATCGTCATATTATGCAGTACAATTTTCAACGGCAATCCACTAATAAGTTGTTGTACTATCTCTTTGGTGAATTTGGATTGGCCGTAGCGTATAATGTAGGAGTTCCCAGATGGTTTTATGAAGGGGATGCTGTCTACGCTGAAACTAAATACACTGACGCTGGAAGAGGCCGCTCTCCCAGATTTAGTGCGCGCATGAAAGCTCTTTTGCTCAATGATCAACTACCTAGTTTTGACAAGCTTTTAGGAAGAACTTACCTAGATGCTTGGCCCAACCTCTATGTTTTTGGTTATTATCTCGTCTCACAGGCCTACCTTGATTATGGCCAGCATTTTTGGAGTGGTGTCTTAGCCAACAATACTAATTTCTCACTTCATCCCTACAGTCTAACTAACTCTTTTCGTTATTTTAGTTCTCAAAGTATTGAAGACTATTTTGAAAAACTTAAAGCCAAGCTAAAACAACAATGGAGTAATAATAATTTTAAAAAACTTAAAAACTATAATTACACCCAAAGCTACTACCCTATTTATGATCAAAATAAGCTCTACTTTGTAAAACAAGACATTAATAACTATTGGGGGCTTTATACAAAGAATTTACATAGTGCAAAAGAACCTAAAGAATATAAAGAACAAAAAAATAAAGATCTTAAAATTGTAGACCTCCCCATTCTCCCCCAATTTTCTCGAATTGATTTAAAAAATCAAAAACTGGTTTATACCCAACTTCTACCTCATTACCGATATTCATTTATCCAATCTAATGATCTCTTTTTATATGATCTAAAAAATGATACGCGCACTCGCTTAACTTATGGCAAGCGCCTCTACCACCCACAGCTTAGCCCCAATGGAAAGTATATCTCAACAACTGAGTTTAATGATAAAAATAAATGGGTTCTTAGTATTTATGATCTAAAAGGAAAAAGAGTAAAGTCGTATAAGTTGCAAAATAAATCTTTAAGTGAAGCTGCTTGGATCTCACAAACTGAATTACTGCTTCTTCTCATTAACCCTGACGGTAAAAAAAGTCTCAATCGCTTTACTATTTCAGATTCTTTAAAAAAGCCTTTAATAATTGAACTTTTATCCCCCAACAGAGCAAATATCTTTTCTGTTCATGTGCATAAAGACCGAGCTTATTTCGAAGCTGATTACAAAGGCGCTGTCCAAATATTTGCACTTGATCTCAAGTCAAAAAGTATAAGTAAGTGTAGTGATGAAATTATTGGAGCTTACACTCCCTACTACTACCAACAAGACCTTTACTACTCTTCACAAGTGGCTCAAGGTAAAATCATTGTTCAACAAAAAGAGAGCTGTCAAAATTTACAGACTAACCCCTTCCAAAATTATGCGTACCTAGGTTCAACTGCTTCTGATGATTTTATCAAAAGTAAGCCCTTAGAAACTACCAACTCTCAAAAGAGCGAAAGTAAAACTGTTCTTAATAAGCCAAATAAACAAGATAAGCAAGGTAAGCAAGCTGACCAAAACTCCACAATGGAAAGTTCCGATTACTCTAGTTTACTGAGAGGTTTAAGCCCCCACTCTTGGCGCCTTATTGGCTCAAGAGGATACGAACTAGGAATTAGTGGACAAAACTACCTTAATACTTTGAGCTATGACTTAAGTGTTGGCAATGATGCCAGCCAAGGCAGAAACTTTGCCAATGCTACTATAACCTACTCTAAGTACTACTCCCTCTTTCAATTATTTGCAGAGTATCGCGGCCGACAAGATGATAACAATCTGGAGGGAAGTGCTTTAGTTGAAGATGAGTATGATGAATTAGAAGCATATGCTAGAGTCATTCTTCCTTATACTTATAAGTCTAATTTTTTTACAACAAATATTTCTCTTAGTGGACTTTTTGGTTTTATTAAAGCAACAGATAATCAATTCTCTGCTTCTTATGAACTAAACGATGATCAACTTCAACTCTCTGGAGCAAGCTTTACTTACTATGCAACTAAAGAAAAAAGATTACGACAAATCTATCCTAGCTACGGCTGGAACTTAAGAGGGACTTATCGCTATGCCAAGGCAAGAGAAGATGAAAACTTTAGTGCTCAACAACTCTATTTAAAGGGAGATCTATATCTACCTGGTGGCTGGAAGGATAATGGTTTAAAACTTAGCTACTCAAGTGAGAAACAATCAAGAGGTTTCAATAATTATCGCTTTGATCCTCAAGATGATGAACTCTTTAACTACACCTTTTCTCGTGGAATAGATTATTTTTATGCAGACTACTATCAAAAGTACAGTATCGACTACCTTATGCCATTGGCTTATCCCGAATGGGACTTAGATGGCTGGGCTTATATTAGACGAATCTATGCCACAATCTTTTATGATCACTCTGAACTAGAACTAGCAAATAACTCCTTACAACTCACTAGTGTTGGAACAGAGCTTATGTTAGAAACTTATCTTCTAAGAATTTTAGATCTCAGTTGGGGACTGCGCTATTCTCATGTCTTAGAGCAAGAGTCTTTAGATGAGCCCAAGCATGTTGTTGATTTTGTTGCTAATTTACAATTTGATTTTTAGGTTTGAATTCCTAAAAATGCATACCTAAAAATGCATACCAAGAGAAAGGGTGGCGATCTCATAACCCCTAAGTAAACTGACTTCTCCGGACAAAAAAGAATTTTTTAAGTTTAGTTGTACATTAAAATCACTGCGCCAAAAAGGAGCAGCTCCATTTACTAAACGAAACATTCTTTGAGACTCAGCTTGAAAAACAAAATGATGAGTTTGATAAATAAGCCCCCCTTTTAATCCGGGCCAAAATTGCAACTTTGATTCAAAATCAACTGAGTGAATTGTTTGCAACCCAGTAAAAAAGTAAAAACTCCAGTTTTTAAAATCAACTGATCCCCCACCAAAAACATCTAAGCTTTGATTAGGGCAGTCTAAGCAAAACTCATAATTAGAGCGATGATGACCAAAAGCAACTTGAAAAGAAAGGGGAGTTTCCAAGTCATTAATACCTTGCAGGGATAAAACATTAAAAAGCTGTAGCTTAGAAAAATCTAATTTTTTCTGATCTTGACTATATTGCAACTCAAACTCTCCCATTTCTAAACTTGAAAACTTTTTTTGTCCAAAAGAATTTTCCAAGACACTATGTAAGGAAAAGCGATGAGAGAGCCGATAAAAGTTTCCTAAGTCTGAGTTTAATACACTAAATTTTAAAGTGGCACTATCATGAGATAAAATTGGATCTTCCTCAACTAAATCATTTTCTTCAAAGGTATCTTGGCGACCTAATTGCGCTCTTTCAATAAGAAGTTCTTGGCGTTTTGCATTCCACTTCTTATTACCTAGTAAGATTGCCTCGGAGTGTTTGTAGTCTAAAAAAGAAACTGAAGCCTCAAGAATGCGAGCTTGCTCTAACTTAGATAGATTGAGGTCTTTTTTGTAAATGAAGGAGTTAGATGAAATGGCTTCCACCTTTTTCTTTTCTTGAGGCTGTAAGGTATTCCATTGATTTAAAAAAACTTTTCTAGAGCTAGGTCTAAACTCACTCTTTCTAATAAGGTCATGATCTTTTAAGACTTTTACTGTATCTATGGGAATAACAAAAGAACCTAGATCCATAAGAAGATCTTCTTTGGGCCACAATAGATCTATTAAAGCTAAGATATGATAGGAACAGTTCTCATCCAGGTAGAAGTAATCTGTCTTGGTTTGAGTAAGTTCCCAAATATGATCAATTAAAAGATCTAGTTGCTTGGGGTTTAAGTCAAGCTCATAGGAAAAAATATCTCTAGATTCATGATCGTTATACTCTCTTATCTTATAAAAATAGGGAAGAGTCACAAATTCTCCATCAAAGCCCCCTCCTATTCCCATAACCGCATAAAGTAGAGGGTTTGAAGTAGTAGTCTTGGCTGCAAAGTTAACGGCAATATCTAATAAGGGATTATTATTTTTTGAGCCTAGTCTTAAAAATGTATGTCCAAAAGCAGAAGCAGGAGATTCTAAATGGTAGGAGGAAAAAACTAAATAGGCTTTATTAATATTTTTTAAGCTCTCTCTAAAATTTTGGTAATGAATACATTTTTTAGAATCTAGTGGTGTTTTTATATTAAGCTGATTTTGAATAAATTTTTGACGAGCAAAAAAACGACAAATCTTTTGATTCCCGCTTTTAAAAGCTGTTATAAAAGCTTTCAGTTCAGACTCAGGATCGTTTTTGCCATTAGGGGAAAAAAAGAAATTTTGACTATCTATTTGTGAAGTATAGCCTCCCCAAAAATCGGCTTGATACCTATGAAGTTTTAGCCAATGAGGATGCTTCGCTAGCTTATCTAGATTAATTTGATTAACTTGATTTACTTGTGCAAAACTAAGCTTAAAAAAAAAGCTCCCTGCAAAAGCAAGGAGCGAGATCTTTTTAAATAAAGATTTAAAAAAAGACAAGATCGAAAGAATCAAATTAAACACATGATTTTTGAGCTACCACTGTATTTGTAATTTCACGGTTAATTTTTTCAGCTTTATCAGACTTAAAGATAGCTCTGTAATTTGACTGAAGACTTTCACCAAGAACTTCTACGTTTTCACAGCCATAAATTTTAGAAAGAGCAGCTAAACTCTCCCCTTGCCCGACTGCAATATCTCTAGATAGGGCAACTCTATTTCCTTCAATAAAATTAATAGCAGCAACACTAGTTGAATCATCCACCTTACAACCGAGAGTACCAGTAGTCATACCAAATGTTTGGTTTCCTGAAGTTCCGTTAGTAGTAGCAGCTAGTACGTTAAAGATAAGTCCCTTTTTTCCCATAAAGATATGAGTACCAAGACCACATCCAGCTGGACCATAGTTAGCAAAAACTCCTACAGTTGAAAGGGATAAACAAATAAGCAATAATTTTTTCATAACAACTCCTTTTGATGCTTTAGTTCGTAAAGAATCTAATATAGCTCTAATTAATAAAATAAAAAAGTAGATAATTCATAGAAAGTAACGAATACTTTTTACCAGTGGAGTCAAAATATAGTTATCTTTGATCATCTGTAAACAAGAGCTAAGATCGACACTTTCAGAGTTTCGATATACTTGACTAAAAAACTTCTTAAAAAAATCCAATGAGTTTTCATCTACAAATTCAAAATCTAATTCAAGATCATGAAGAAGTGAACGTGAATTTAGGTTCGAAGAACCACTAATAACCATCTCGTCAATAATCATCACTTTGGCATGTAATATAGAAGGAGTAAAAACTCTAACTTGCGCTCCTCTTTGAATAAGCTTTTGATAGTTTAGACAATTAATAAAGGGAAACCATTTTAAATCAGATTTTTTAGGTAGTATAATTTGCACCTTCACACCACGATCGATGCATTTATAAAGACTCATTAAAAGATCTTCATTGGGAACAAAATAAGGGTTTATAATTTTGACTTCTGATCTAGCGTTACCAAGGCGACTATTGAGCTCCCATAAGTACCTTGCTCTTAGCTCACTTGTGTGATTTGTCTTAATTCCATATTGGTGAAAATTTTTAAATCTGCTAACTTCAAAATACTTATTACTCTTGCAATAACTCCATGTTTGTTTAAATAATTCTTTTAATGCTAAATGAGTACTCTTATGCTCGAAGCAAAAACCTAGATCACACCAAGACTCTCCACCAGCTTTTTTAGATAAATGCCTTTGGTCTATATTTAAAGATCCACTCCAAATATGATCATCCACAATAAAAAGTTTTCGATGATTGCGTTGATTAATTTTAGGAGAGCTGTCTAAATTAAATTGCTTCCACAAAACTGAGTGGAAAAAAGATATTTCTACTCCTAGCTTTTGTAAATTAGCAATAGCTTGATAATGCCACTTTTCAAGCTTGGTCATACCATCAATAATGAGCTTAACTTGAACTCCTCGTTCATGAGCAAGACTCATTAGTTTGAAAAACTTGGTGGCTAGAGGGCTTGAATCAATATAATGAATTTCAGCCCAGATTAGATTTTGAGCTGTTTCAAAAGACTGGTAAAGCTGTTCAAAGTATTGATCAGCATTAGAAAAGAGAGTCACTTTTTTAGCTTCACTATTTTCATGAGGTCTAAACATCGAGTACATAAATTTACTGTAGCAGCTCTTTTTCAATTTTAATTCATTCTAACCAAATTCAAATAGAGACTTAACCTTTCCCCAATAAATAGCTTGTGCTAGGATAAGCCTAACTAAAAACAGGGAGATAATTTCATGCTAGATAGTTTAAACAGCAAAATAAAAGAAACTATGAAAAGTAAGGAAACCAAGAAGCTACAAGCTCTTCGCTATATTAAATCCTTATTAATTGAAAATTCAACTGCCAAAAAACCCATCCCTGAAATGGATGTTCTTATAAAGCATCATAAAAAAATTCAAGACTCTCTTGAACTCTACCCTAAAGAAAGTGACCAACGAAATGACCTTGAAGTTGAAATTTCAGTTTTGGCCAGTTTCCTACCCACTCCACTTACTGAAAATGAAGTCAAAAAAATGATAGAAGAAGTGGCTAAGTCACAAAAGCAGACACACGGCAATCCAAATATGGGATCTTTAATGAAAGAAATAAGCCCTAAAATCAAGGGGAAGTTTAATGGTAAGCAAGCATCAGAGCTAATTAAAGACTTTCTGGCAAACTAGCTAGCTAGTTTGCGAAGCTCCTTTCTTAAAACTTTCCCCACAGGACTTTTAGGTAAATCTGTAACAAACTCATAAAGCTTGGGAACCTTATAGGCTGTTAAGTTCTCTCGACAGTATTTTTTAAGCTCATCTTCATCTAGGCTCTGATCTCTTTTAACAACATAGACCTTCACCATTTCACCAGACTGAGAATGAGGAACTCCAATCACAGCACATTCAAAAACTTTAGGATGAGCAATGACCACATCTTCAACTTCATTAGGATAGACATTAAAACCAGAAACTAAAATCATATCTTTTTTGCGATCAACAATTTTTACAAAACCATCATTATTCATATAGCCAATATCACCTGTTCTAAAAAAACCATCCTCTGTCATGACTTTTTTAGTTTCTTCAGGGCGCTGCCAATAGCCTTGCATTACTTGAGGTCCACTGATACAAATTTCTCCAATACTTTCTTCACCCAGTTCTAAATTACTCCCCTTATCATCTTTAATTTTAACAACTGTATTAGGGATGGGAAGCCCAATAAAACCATTATACTGAGCTAAGTCCATAGGGTTAATACAAGCAGCAGGAGATGTTTCAGTCAAGCCATAAGCTTCCACTAAAGTTACTCCTGTAACTTTTTTCCACTCTTCTGCTACTGCTCTTTGCACAGCCATACCACCACCTAAAGATATTCGCAGAGAGGAAAAATCCAAGGCCTTAAAATCTTCATTAGAAAGAAGAGCGTTGAAGAGAGTATTAACTCCTGTAATGGAAGTGAAGTCCCATTTCTGCAGTTCTTTTACAAAACCAGGGATATCACGAGGGTTTGTAATTAAAACATTTAAGGCTCCAATTGAATTATAAATGAAGCAATTAGCTGTTAATGAAAAAATATGATAAAGCGGAAGAGGGGTAATAATAATTTCTTCTCCTACGACAATATCTCTTTTAATCCACTCTCTAGCTTGCAACATATTGGCCACAATATTGCCATGACTAAGAACTGCTCCTTTCGCTACTCCGGTTGTTCCTCCAGTGTATTGTAAAAAGGCTGTTTCGGACTGATCCATTTCTACTCTTTGAAATTCTTTTTGCTCTCCAATTTCTAGTGCTTGATTAAATTTATAGGAACCTTTTAAGGTATAATTGGGAACCATTTTTTTAACTCTTTTAATAACAAAGTTAACTAAATGTTTTTTAAGAGGTGATAACATATCGCCAATTTCTGTCACAATGATATGTTTGATATTTGTTTGAGAAACAATCTGCTCTAAACAACTGGCAGAATTTGCAAAAATAACAATGGCTTCAGCTCCTGAATCTTTAAGTTGATGCTGTAATTCTCTGGCAGTGTAAAGTGGATTAATATTAACTGCCACCATTCCGGCTCTAAGTAGACCAAATAGTGCAACAGGATACTGAAGTACATTGGGCATCATTAAAGCTATCCTGGCACCCCTTGCTAACTTCAATTCATGCTGTAAAAAACTGGCAAAATGTCCAGACAAAGTATCCATTTCTCTAAAGCTCAACGTCTTTCCCATATTGTGAAAAGCAGGTTTATGAGAAAATTTATTAAAAGACGACTCAAGTAAGTCATTAATACTTTTAAATTCAGTTACATCTATTGAGGAGCTAACCCCTTCTGGGTAATTTTTAGTCCAATGATTCTCCATAATCTGTCCTTATAATTAAAAAAAATAACAATTATAGTCCTGATTATAAGATCTTAGGCAGCTGTGAGCAATTATATTAGCTTGGTGGATAAGTCTGCCTACTGGACTTTTTTACACGGTTTTATAAAATTTGATTGGAGTATATATGAATCACAAAATATTTATTAAAAATCTTCACTACTCTACAAAGTCCTCTACTATTAAAGAGCTTTTTAAATCTATTGGAGCTGTTCAAAAAATTATTTTTCTCAAAAATAAAAAAGCTAAAAAATCAGGCAATGCCATAGTTGACATGAGTAGTGATTCCGAGGCTTTTAAACTAATTGAACGCTACCATCAATATCAATTAGATGGGCGAATTATTCAACTTCACCCCTATCTTAAAAGATCTATAAAACCGCATTAATTCTAAATCTTATTGATAATTTAAATTTTATAGCTTAGTTTTGAGCTATGGATTTAGTTGAGGGAGAGGATTTTGTGTGGGGTAAAGATGGAGCTATGATCTTTACTAAAAAGTATCACTTAAAAAGAGGCTATTGCTGCCAAAGTGGCTGTGTCAATTGCCCCTATGATTTTGCTGATAAAGTAGACCCTGACTACCCAGCAGAATTACAAGATCCATGGGACACCAAGGAAAGTTGAAAGGGCATACACAAGCGCAAAAGAAAAATAAAAAGAGGTTTATCATGAGTATCTATCAAATCGAAATTGAAAATTCTGACTCTACAAAACAAACTCTGGAGCAGCATGGCTACAACGATAAGCTGCTTTTAATTGTTAACACCGCCTCACAATGTGGTTTCACTAAGCAATATGATGGTTTACAAAAACTCTATGATAAATATCAAGGTAAAGGACTAGAAATCTTAGCATTTCCTTGCAATCAATTTGGAGCTCAAGAGCCTGGTGATGATAAAGCGATCGCTGAATTTTGTAGTCTCAACTTTGGCATTAAATTTCCCGTATTTAAAAAAATTGATGTTAATGGAAAAAACGCGTCTGCTCTTTATCAGTACTTAAAACAAAAAGCCAAAGGTTTACTTGGTAGTGAGAAAATAAAATGGAACTTTACTAAGTTTTTAGTTGAGCCCAATGAAAAAAGTATTGAGCGCTTTGCTCCAACGACCACTCCTGAAAAGTTAGATGATATAATAAATAAAAAACTTAGCTAAGTCTTCTAACTATTTACCAACTCCCTACTTACCAACTTTCTTTTCAAGCTCTCTTAGCTCCTCTTGAATCGCTTGAGGTAAGTCAATTCCTCGAGTTCCAGTGTAAGCCCTAATCGTATCCTCTTTATATGCTTGAAAACATTTTTTGGCATAGTCGTGTTTAGAAAATTCTTTTATACAGCTTAACCAGTAAAGATCCCCTAGAGAGTAGTAGACACTTCGCTTAAGTTTTTTCTCCAAGACACCCATCCAATATAAACCAATAGGAGTATTTTTATTTTTTAAATCTCCACTGATATAGGAGTAAAGTTGAGTTAGAAACACATAGGCTTCGACTAGCTCAGAATCCTGAATTCTATAATATTCTTTACTTTGTTCAAAGTTGTTTTCAAACTTTGAAGCTAATTGAAAAATATTTTGATCTGTTAAATCTTCTAGCTCAAAGGTCTTACTTTTCTTGTATAGTTGCAAAGAGCTTAGGATCTGATCTACTTTGGTTAAAAGTGACTTTTTTCCCTTTAAAAAAGTTTGGTAAGAGCTAAACTTTGAAATAGTGCGCTTGGGTTGATCAAAAACTTGAATATAAAGCCTCAACTGTCCTTCAATGGCTTTATCTAAATCATCTTGACTTGAAGTTTTGTTAAAGAGTATTTGATCATAAATTTTACTAGCTGTTTTAAAGTCTCTCATCATCTCTAGATACTCAGCATAATCCAGTTGAGACGGAAACTGCTTACCCGTTAAATGCTTGCGTCCTAAAACTTGAACTTTATCTTGCAAAGCACTGAACACAAAGTTTAGGAACACTGCGAATGGTCCACTTTACATAATCCATATTTTGATTTTGAACTCCCTTTTGAATTCTTTTCATATGCTGATTTAGAAGTTTCCCTAAAAAAGGAACCCGCTGATCTTGTAATGAAAAATGCCCCTCTAAACCATCCAATTGCTCTAAAATTTTTGCTACATTCTCTCGCATCTTAGATGCTTCTTCTTTGCTCAAGTTTTTTTGACTAAAAGCTAGAGGTAAAAGCTCTTCCATATTGCTAGCATAAATACGCATTTTTTGTTTCAGCGAAGCAGGCATCTTTCTTGATATTGCAAGTGCTGAAGAATTGGCCAGTAAAACATTAAAAGCTAAAATAAAACAAACATTTAGAGTTCTCATTCTTTCCCCAAGGTACGTCCACACTTTGGTTGAACACCGCGTCTTCAACGTATGGAAGTACTAATTTAAAAATTAGTTATGACGATAAGATTGTAAATGAATTTAAACCAAATTTCTTTCTTTTTTGTGCTCATTCTTTTAACTTTCTTTACAGTTAAACCATCTTTTTTAAAAGCTGAAAAATTTGGGCTAATTATTGGTGGG
>JAOXNJ010001685.1:0-14209 GCA_028566655.1 Metis holothuriae
GGTAAATAAGTTGCAATAATTAGGGGAAGTAATGATATGAAATTTATGCTTACCATTTTCGCAACGAAATCATAGCCGAGAACCGTTCTCGTGGAAGCTTTCATGATAGCGAATGATAAAGTCATTATACCTTTCAGGATTCTTAAATTCATAGACCTCATTTTCTAAGGCATCTTCATATCGTATATAAGTCAAGGCGATTTTATTGGTTTTACCTTTTAGTCTTTTAA
Source organism: Metis holothuriae (assembly GCA_028566655.1). Classification (NCBI taxonomy): domain Eukaryota; kingdom Metazoa; phylum Arthropoda; class Copepoda; order Harpacticoida; family Metidae; genus Metis; species Metis holothuriae. The sequence goes on from JAOXNJ010001685.1 coordinate 231, forward strand.
TAGATGGGTAGGATACGCAATTTGCATCACTGTTGTACAATGGGTAAAATTGTGAATCATCATGAATGTCAGAAAAGTGGACAAAGGTATTATTGCGTACACCATCACCTACAAAAACCATTTTGGTACTGTCTTTAAGCTGTGTATTGTGCCTACCATGTACGGTAAATGGGGTTTCTTTTTTTAAGGGAATAAATTGGGCATACTCGTTGTTATACACCTTAACTTTACCTAATTGGGCACCGCCAAAATAGGTGATTAAATAAAAATCTGGTTGAAAGACAAACATATTAGTACCACCTTCTGGAGACTGTGAACCTCGCGTTAATGAATAAGACCCTATAATAGGATTTATAGGTGTCCTATCTTCTTCATAAAATTGGGACGATTGTTCATTGTTTATATGATCTAGAATAGGTTTGCAATTACGACTTAGGTAAATTCTTATTTTATCGGCATCATCATCATTTGCATTGGTTAAAATGTCTTTTGCACAATCTTCAAATGCATTTTCTAATTCGTTAATGGTATATGTTTTCTTCTTTGAAATACAATTACAAATGCTTGTTGCCTCTTTTTCTATGCTATTCTGAGCGTTTAGGGATGTGAAACTGTAAAGACAAAAAAAGCAGAATAATACGTAGTGCGATATCAATGTTTTCATAAAAAGGTATAAATGATTGCTTAAAAATCGTATTAATTTAATGATAAAACACCTGTAATTATAAATTAGTAAGGTCTAAAATTATATTCGTTTTGAATGATTTTATATGCACTGTTAAATTACACTTTTATTTCAATAAATGTACGGCACAATAATTTGCAAGGTATGGTACTAGTATATTTTATATACAATTGAATTTCAACACAATAAAGATGTTTTTTTACCCGATGTACACATGTGAGCCTATCTACAATGGGCATCATTTTTTGACATTTTTTTACATCTTGTTTATTACTTTTTACTTTGTGTATCTTTACATAAATAATATTTAAAACATGAGATTGTTTCATTTATCAAAACTCGTGCTTGCTGTAGCTTGTACAACACTGTCATTTTTAGGCTATGGGCAACTACGTATTAGCGAGATAGGTGCCGCTTATACCATAGAGGATGCACTTAAAAATCCTACCGAAATGAGAAAAGTGCATATAGATAACCAAGGTCTAACAGAATTGCCTCAAGATTTTGGTAAGCTGGTTCATCTCGAGGAACTTAGTCTTGAAGGTAATGCGTTAAGTACGCTACCTAAATCTTTTACCAAACTGAAAAACCTCAAAACTTTAGTTTTAAAAAATAACAAGTTCAAGGAGTTTCCTACTGTGTTACAAGAACTAAAGGATTTAACAGTAGTACGTCTAGATGATAATGAGATTGAAGTTATACCAGAATGGATTGACAAAATGAAAGCCTTACACACGCTTGCAATTACAAATAATAATGTGTCTAGCCTGCCAGAAAGTTTTGGCGCATTAGAAAACCTAGTATGGTTTTATGCAGATCATAATAAAATAGAGCAATTGCCTGACACTTTTGGGCAACTAAAAAGCCTTGAACGATTGAATCTTAATGCCAATTTTATAGCGACATTACCAGATAGTTTTTCAAATTTGCAGCAATTAACACACCTTAATATAGATTCCAACAAATTAGAAGATATTTCGGTAATTTTAGAATGTAAACGATTGTATTCGGTACACTTATCTTATAATGGTATTAATACGGTACCAGAATCGATGGGTGATTTGCATAATTTGGCTAGTATTTATTTAAATAATAATCGCATCACTGCCTTACCAGATAATATAGGTAATCTGTCCAGTTTACAATATGTAGTGGTTAATAGCAACCAGATCACCCAATTGCCTGCGAGTATGGGAAATCTTAGTAATTTAAAATGGTTGTATGTCAACGATAATCGATTGACTGAGGTGCCACAGGAGTTAGGACAGCTTACTCAACTAGAAGTACTTACCTTAAGTCTTAATAAGATTAAACAACTACCCTTACCGTTTTTTGACAAGCTTACCGCTTTAAAAACGGTATATCTGGATAATGATACCGAGGCGTTTATTCCTGATAGTTTAAAGGATAAAGTGACGAGGCGATAAGGATAGCAATTTTCATTTGTAAATGGTTTTTATCTATTGTGATACATTTGAGAAATGATAGAGACAGAAGGAAATTTTTTATATCAAACCAATAAAAACGGATATGTAGGAAGAGTAATAATGGAGATTATTGAATCGGAAAACGATAAGATTGACGTAACTAATGTTACAGGTTGGGATAATGAACAAGTTTATTCTGAATGGATTAAAGGAGCTGAAACCGGAGCTGAATATGCTTTAAGAAAAATCACTGATAAGAATTACCTCATCCGAATTAAAAAAATCTTAGGAACTGATTGCGACACAAACCCAACAATTATTAGGAACTGCAACCATTTTAGGAATATGGAAAGCCTTACATATTGAAATAAGCCAATCCGAAATGGAAACTTTGACAAGTATAATCTTAGATAGTTGGAATAAAAGCATTAATGAAATTCCTGAATATGAAACATGAAAATAGGTTGGAAGACCGTCTAATTAAACTGATTGAAAACGATTATACTGCCGATGAAAGGGCAAGCGCACAAGTACAATTAGAGTCCATACAATTGCATCACGTTATGGCAAATTCTACCTATAATTTGCTGAATGCTAGAGTGGCGGTTTTACAATTAGCCAAGGGGAAGTTAGATGATTTATCACAATATGTTGAGGCGGCAAAAACCGATTTTAGAGATGTTATCTTATGGCAATGCAAGGAAAAAAGTAGTTTTACTGCTTAATAAATTTAGACTTTCCTAGTATTTTACCCGTTGCGCTTTTTACAATAAGGACATAGGTACCTACACTTAATCTAGAAATATCTATTTTAGAATCTGTAGGGTGTAAATTGCTATAAACCTGCTGTCCAGTCATGGCATAAATACAAATGTATGCTTTTTCAGCCATGGGAAACTGAACGGCAATATAAGAGCTTGCTGGGTTTGGATATAAAATAACATCATTATTAGTTTCCAGCTTTTCTACTTTTTCTTCAAACGGAATTGCAGGGATAAAAGAGATATGCAGCACCTTTTTACCAACGGCATCCATCACCATATAAACAATTTGATGCTTTACATTAGGATCGTCTGTCCACCACTCATAGGTAACATTAGGATACTGCTTTTGTTTGTATTTTTTCCAATAAAAACCATCCATCACGTAGTACGATTCGGTTATTAACAAGCTGCGTTTGATTCGTAGAGAAAAGAAAATACCTGTTGCCAATTCTATATCGCCCCATGCATCTACCTTGTAATGGTGCTCATAGGTGGTAACCACTTTGATAGAGTCCTTACCTATGACGTTTTTATGTAATATTTTTTCTTCTTTTGTAATATAGCGGTCTTCATCGAGATAGTTTAGCGGATATTTGTAAAGTACCTGTTCTTCTATTTTGGTATTTTTTTTATCCTTTACATGCCATCCTGTGCCTAATAGTTTAAGTTCCTCATCACTTTTCTTTAAAAAAATAGCAGCACTGTCTGTAGAAGACATTTTTATGGCTATAGTTGCTGTTTTAAATTCTTTTGCAAAAAGTGTTTTTTTGGGTTTTACAAAGCTAAGCGTGTCGGTAAAATCGGACTGTAACATTTTAAAATCCCAAATAATATTTTCTCCTGCGGCTCCTGGCTGGATTAATGTGTCTGGCATAGTATCATAATGCTCTACGATTGCATCACCTATATCTGTGAAATTATCATAGTCTAGCGTAAGCTGGCCATGGGCACTTAGGCATATTAACCAGATGGCTACTGCAAGTAGGTATGTAAGACTAGTTTTCAATGTTTGGATTATAATTGCAATATAAAGTTTTTAAAGTTGATTGGGATTTTGCTTTCGCGAAAGCGAAATAATATGTTGGTCATAATTTAAACAAACAGTGTTATTAGTAGTTAAAATAATACCCTTTTTGAGTTACCGGATTGATAAAGACATACTTTGAACTGGAAGAATCTGGCGTTATTTCAATAATGGAAGGTTCATCATCACAATTTTCACAAAGTTCTGACGGATAAATTACTTGTTGCGCTACAAAATTTCCTTTAGTATAAGCTGGCCCGTATTTGTACTTTACGGTGCATAGATAGTTGCTGGTATCTGTTACTTTACAAAGTCTATCGATTTCAGGACTAAAAATCGCAAAACGAAGTAGCGTATCCTTTTTTATTTTGAAATCTGATTTATTACTTGGATAGAAATAATCAGTAACTCCATATCTACCAGCAAAAACCCATAAATAAACCCCTTCCTTATTTATTGAATGATGAGGTAATTTAGCTTTTGGTAATGCAATATAATTGTTTGAAGCATTGATGAGGTACACACCTTTTCTTTTAGATGTTTCTAGCAGCCTGATATGTGTTGATTTGTTGTCAAAAAAGCGTTGCTTTATTTGTAGGTCTCTAAATCCTTTTTTTCGGATGGTAAAATTACAATCTGATTCAACATAGTAGAAGTATCCTTTATTGTAGTCTTTTGTACCTGTGGTGGTTGTATTGTATTTGTTATCTATTAAGGTGATTTTTGCATGTTTTATAGGCACGTCATTGATAGTTGTTATTCTACCCGAAATGTATGACTTGTGTTGATACTTATTGTCATTGACATGAGGGTAGTGGTGTTCAGTACTATCAGTTCCTTTTTTTAATGTAATGGTTTTGAGGTCATAATTACCTTCTAAAACATAACTATCTATTATGGTAGTATGCGTTTGATAGCCTTCTTTTTTAAATTTTACGAGAAGGGTTTTTGAAGTGTTTAAGGAATAGTTCCCTAAAGAATCTGTAATGGTTGAAATGGGTTGACTTTCAAAAGAAATAGATACGTCTTCTAATAGATTTCCATCTTCATCTTTTACAAAACCATAGATACCTCTTTCAATTTTAGACTCACGAAACACACAACTAAACAGGGTACTTATGATTATTATCGTTAAGATGGTGCTATAAACTTTTGAAGATAAATTCATTATTGAAGCTAATTATTTACTATGATATGGAGGCTGTTTTCTTGTCGTTTTCTAATTAGTTCTCCCAATCTGCTTCCCATCTATTACTGCTTACGCGTTTCATTATTGGCGTTCCTTTTTTAAAGATCATTTTAAAATAACCAATGGTGCCTAGGGATAATCCTAAAACAAAAAAGCCTAATAGTGCTGTTACCCAAACTGGCACATCATTGCCGTAAATCATACCATAAATTAACAAGGCATTAAAACCTATCATTATAAATGGAATAAAGAAATAGAAAGCTGTTTTTTTGGCAAAGGATTTATAGGCTGTCATGTCTTTTTGAAATATGTACAATAGCATCCCAATAAATAGAAACGAAAAGATGATGCTAAAAAGAAACGCACCAGCTAATTGAATAGCTAGCGTAAAACCTAAAGTGATTACCTCGCCTGTTTCAGCATGGTAATTGATTGTATAGGTTTCTCCAATTTCTATACCTGTGCTGGTATGATTTAGTTCTTTAGTAACTAGATTGCCTTGATTTGTTGTAAACTGTACAGTTGGTTTAAAGGTAGGCTCGGTAGTACCGTCCTCATGTTCATAATAGCCATCTTCTTTTATACTCACTACAGTGGCGGTGTAGTTTTCTCCTGAAACCATAGATGAATAAGCATCCTGAAGGGTAAAATACATAAAGGCTGAAGAGAATATGGTAAATAAATTGATGCTCAATATGACCAAAAAGACATATCCAAATGTCATACATCCCTTCTTGCCAGATCTCTTTAAGAACAAATAGGTAAATAACAGGCTTATTGCCACAAATGAAATAGTGTAAATAGGTTCTATAGTCATGCTATTGAGTTCTTTATATTTAAAATCGGTCAAAAACAAACCCCAGTATTAAAATACTATTGATGGTTATGTATTCTTATAAATGTAATCTTAAAATTTAGTTGGTGATTTTTCTTTACCTAAATAGGTTTTTGTTTTACTTTTTGTTATCACTCCTTTTATTTGGTTTTCTAATTTATTGGTGCTTAAAAATTGATTCATCTTTAACTGACCTTTGGTTTGGTCGTTCAAATAGTTGGTTATCTCGTCTTGCATTGCTTTAGACGCTCCTTTAAAATATAGGTTTACCGATGTTTTCTTGCCCAAATTGGTTAATTGTATTTCCCAACGGGTGTTATAATTGTTTAAATAAATGTCTTGAAGAGGTGGTGCTGGAATTACATTTCTCACCTTTATCTTGCTTACCGTTAACTCAACATCACTAGTAAACAACGGGTCAGAAAATTTGTTTTTGATGGTAATTTTATCCGTAGTTATTTGAATAGGAATCGTGATTGTATCTACTTGAAATAGCTCAGGATTAAGGGTCTCTTCATTAAAAGCAGCATCTATAATGATTTTAATATCTTCATCGATATCATTTAACACTCCTTTATTGATATAGGAAATGATATCCCTAAGTACAAATTCAAAACTCTCATTAACCTTAAAACTGCTAGAAGCCTTTTTTTCTTGACAATGAACAGCAACTGAACCACATATGCATATTATTAGTAAAATAAAGCTCTTTAACTTCATGGTTTAATGATCTTAATATAAAGGTATTAGACTAGAGGATGCATTTAGGATTCTAATCTATATTTGAATGGAATGGATTAATATTTGTCATTCCCTATTTATAAATTTTGTCTTTAGGAACGATAGGGTCTTAATAATGGCCTTGGTGACTAAAAGCCCCATTAGCGCTCCTGTAACAATTCCTACAAGGATTCCCAATATTATAGCGACTTCTGTACTCCACCATTCATTGATATTGTTTAATAGCCACGAAATAATAACCGCAGCTATAATACAAGCTAAGCTAAAAGAACTTATAAAAAACACTTTAAAACCTTTACTTAAAGAACGCTGATATAATCCTACTAGGACTGAAAATGAAGTAACTCCAGCTAGAATAAGCCCAGCCAATATGGCAGCTAGAATTAATAGCAATACGGCAATTACGATACCTGCAATAACAAAGAAAAGTAAAGCAAAAAGAAGCATGACTACCAAAAAATTGTCATCATTTGCAAAAGAGTCATTGATAAAAGTTAATAAGTATATCATATTCATTAAGGTTTTACTAGTTTAAATGCATTCTCTCTAATCATCCATCTGTAGGTTGTATATAAAATCCTGCCGTTTTCTATTCCTTTAATATGAAAAAGGTATGTAAAAGATCTGGTGTTACTTTCAAAAGGTTCTTTGGCACTGACAATTAATAGTAATTCCTCGTTATAAGTATCCAATGTCCAGTAGCAATTTTTTTTGTAGATTTCGTTTCCTGTATGATTTGTGATGGTGACTTCATTATTTGGCTTAAAATAAAATAGTTGTTGTCTTGAATTGGTTAAACTATCTATTTTAAAATTATTTCCCTCAAGCATTTTTTCAATTTTGTCCTTTATTGTTTTCTGTTTGTATGTCCTAAAAGGCAGGTAAGTGTACCTTACTGGATTCTCACCGAAGAAAGTAAGAGAAAGACTATCCTTATTCACATGATAGTCATTAATTGTATCGCTACTATATTCTACATCTCCTATTGCTATACCCTGTTTAATTATTTTATATGGATGTCTTTCTACAGTATAATTATCTAGCTTACTACCAGGAGCAAAGCTTTTTGCCTCTAAGCTGTCATTTTTTAAAAAAGTAAGGATAACATTTAACTCTGATTTTTTGGTATTAACAAACCAACTACTTTTTGGGTTGTTTGGGTTGTAATTATCTGTTTGGTAAGATAGAATATAGGGTACATTATAAGCTACATCAAAGGACTTACAGCCTATAACGATAACCAAAACAATTATTACTAGACAGGTTTTATGGACTCTTTCTATATATAAGTTAGTTTTCATCTTTTTTTAAAGATTTCAGCCAAAGTTGTTCTTCTTTTGTTAATGCTTTAAGGCTAGGTTTATAGTTGGGATTAGGTATATACCATGATTGAGACAAGTAATAATTTTGGATGAGTTGAGTTTTGAAAACATAACCGCGAATGGCAAAAGGTAAGTTTCTTAATATTTTGTAAGAAGTTTCATCTGTATAGATTGTACAAGTTGACTCTTGATCGTTTACGCCATGGTACACTATTGAACTAGCAAGGTCGTGCTGTTGGTAATCAAAAACCTCATAGTTTTCTAAAATATATGGACGTGTTTTGAATAGAAATAATTCGTCTGTAGGTTTAAAATATTTCTTGTTGAAAGTGATTCCTCCAGTATGGGTTATAAATTTTGTTATGGGCTCTTTAGAATAAAAGTGTTCTAACGTTACACTTCTTCCATTTTCAATTTGCCATTCTTCTTTGTTATCAAAAAACGTGTTGTTGATAAAAAAACTAGTATGATCTCCCATATCTATTTGCAAAGTAAAATCATCTATTTGTTGGTTTGCCCATCTACCAGCTGCTGTTAGTATATAATCTATGCTGTAGTCAGTCATTACAGAGCCAGACATTTTGTATTTATAGGTATGTGTTATTGTATTTTTACCAGGTTTAAACATGGCGTTAAAGTAATAAATGTAGTAATAGTCTGCATATTTTAAAACTTCTGACTTAGAGTCTTTTGTTTTTATAAATATATCCGTAGTGTCTTCTTGGGTAATTCGAGCGGTTTTGTATTTTAAATGTTTTTGGTTTACCAAAACGGTAAAATCTGAAATATAAGGGCTAGCTGTGTCCTCTGGAGAATCATAAGCATCACCGCTTGGTGGCGGTGCTTCAAAACCTACCAGCAATGTTTTTGCATTTTTTGGATTATAAAAAGTATAATTGACTGTGATATAGGCATAATAATTCCCATTATCATCAATTTGTTTTTCAATTCGTAACACCTCTTTTGAAATACAAATATCTGTTTCATAAATAGGTATCAGTTGATTGCCTGCGGTATAAAATGCACCATCGTTTGCTATGGTAATAAAAGGCAATACAATCAGGATAAGCAATAGTATTGTTTTTTGCATCATTGTTTTTGTAGTGATTTGATTAATCAATTAGTCTTTTGTCTATGTTGTCTTTTGTCGTCAAAACATAAGTTTTTGTTTCAAAATCATCAATAGCAATTTTGACTAAGTTATTCTGATCATCTATCCAAAAAGTAGATCCTGCTATTCCTTTTCCTTTTAGGATAATTTTTTTAGTCTTGGTTTTCTTTTGATTATAAATTATTACTTCATCTTCTAGATAATATAACGAGTGATTGGGTTTGTAGTTTAGTTCATCTATTTCCATACTGTTATATTTCAAAACAATACCTTTATGGTCTGTGTTTAAAACTGTGATTAAATACCATAAACTAAAACTATCTACTGTTGGATATAGGCTTTTACGTACTTTATGGGATGTATTCCAATATAGTGTGTCTGATATTTGCTCTACATTTCCAGTAAATTGAAAGACTCTATCATTTTGGTTCAGTTTCATTTCAAAGTTTTTTACAGTTAGATACTTGTCTTTTTTTGTATTGATTTTACCTGAAAAATTAAAAGTATCCGTTTCATTCATTAAAAGTTTGAGGTTTACAGTTATGTAAAAGCTAGCACTGTCCTCTTGTACCAAATAATGTAAGTAACCAATTTGGTCCTCATGAGTATTATAATACCAATTATCCATAATCTTTTTTTGAGCAAAACTGTGATGTAGTGAACATACAATGAATATATAAATCACAATGTTTTTAATAGCCATAAGCTTCATTTTTAGAATGGGTTATTGTTATGTTTTTTCCTTGAATTAAGTAGTTGATAGTTATGTGTTTTTCACTGGCATACTTAAGAGTGGCTTTTTGGATAACTGGTATATCTGTAGATAAGGATTCATTATTTATCCTATTTAATTCTCTTGTAATATCTTTATAAGGTATCCTATAATTGTTTTTTTCAAAAATCCCTAAGGTATGCTCATAGACATAAACCCTAGGCAAAGAAAGTGGTTGATGTTTTGTAAGCTCAATTCTTAAGTCAGGTAATAGTTGTATTCTTTGGAAATCATCCTTATTGGAAAAATAATACACAATCCCCAAAAAAGGAATCGCCATAGGTACGATGCTCAACAGGATTATCATTATTAGGCTATAAAAATAAAGGCGTATCGCTTTTATTTTCCAAAACCTTATGATCAACACAATAGTAATAAATAACCAAACCCATGCAATAACTTTCTCTGTATAATAACCATATAGCTGGTAATCAAAAATATTAATGACTCCACTAGCAATAAATAAGAAGGTTATTATGATGTATGTATATTTCACACTGACTAAAAAATAGTAAGGATTCTTTTCAAATGTTTTAATCGTGCGCATATTGACGTTTAATTAATTCTTCTGGTTTTGTACAGCACAGGTATAAAACAATCAAAAACAACCACTCTAATGGTTTCATAAGCACATAGGTAATGGTAGAGGCTTGTGAAGAGTTAATTCTTTTCGACAAATTATATCCGTAGTGGTCGTAAATAAACCGAATATAATGATGAGTTTTGGGGATATACTGCTCCAGTAAGGCTTCAAATGCGTTGGCTATCATTAATTGCCTATTTACAATGATGGTATGGCCATGGCGATTGCCTAAACGTAAGGGTTTTACAATTTTAGGATGACCTACAGCAGCAACGGTACATAAGTAATGTCCTTGATGGTCTAAATACGGTGGATGCGACTGTTGTGAAAACCTCCATGTAGTGGTATCTGTAAATACCTTTACCATGCTATCATAATCCTGACCAAAAACTAGGAGAATACCAGTTAAAACTAAAAAAACAGGAAACATACTAAGCAACACTACAATAGGGTAGTGGTTTACTTTTAGCACTAGGCTATGCACCGTTTTAAGAAAAGGATGTTGGTATTGATAATTCTTAAATCGTTCACCGATATAGAGCCCACTTTTTATCATTAAGTACACTGCCGAAATAGAAGTTATAATAGGATAAATAAGAAAAGGACTAAACTCAAACGAAGCGTTGTCAAGGAACAGGTCGTTTTCCCAACTTTTGTCGTTTTTACTTAATTGCAGTACGATAATAAAGTTGATAACAATCCCTATACCTATGATTGCATTGCACAATACCCATGTAAGTGGTGGTAGTTTTTTATGATATTTCCATAACCCATATTTTGAAGAAATATAAAGCATATAAAAAACAATGAGCGTTACAATATGCTTACCGCCAAAAGGGATATATCCTTCATCTAAAATGTCTATAGCTTGTGTATGCTGATTACTATGTAGAAGTAGCATAAAACCGAAGACTAAAAAAGCTAAAAAATGAAAGATTAGGCTAAATGCAGTTAACCAGTGCATTTTAGATCGCACTACATAGATAAAAAAGGCAACCCCAATGATCAATAGGACTAATAAAACTTCCATAAGTTAGTTGTATAATTTTATTTAAAAACTCTGCTCGTTGCTATACATATTTTAAAAGTTAATATCATATTTTAATCATGATCGTATTGATAATCATTTACTGCAATAGTATCCATAAGAATTATAGTTTAAATCTTTAATAACTAGTATTCTATCACCTAACCGTGATTTGTTTTGTATAAATAAAGCTATTGGTTTTTGTTCTTTATAAATAGTATCATTTTTTATAGAAAAGGAGTCTTCAAACTTTATAACATCGCCTATATGATAACCATCGCGATATTTCCAATCGGTATGATTTATACTATCTGCTGAATTACAAGCTAGAAGCAACATAAAAGCTGATACCTTAAAAAAAGCCAACATCTTATTTTTATAAATCATTTATAACAAGTTGATAATAAGATTGTTCAATATTAAAATACAGTATGTTATCATTTGTCCAAAATCCTTGCTGCATATAGTCTATATTCAGTAAATCGTTAAGAGATAACAAGTATTCTATTTTTCCATTCGTGTGCTTTTCTATAAAATACATACCTGCATGTCCAGAATAATAACCGTTTAATCTAAAGGTATGATTGGGAGATGGTATCCAGTATTCAGGATTACCTAGTTTATCGGTTTGATCATCACCGTTTTTAAGCCAAATCACATAATCTGAACTATGCCCACATTCTAGCACTAAATAATGTAGCTCAGGATAATAATACGCGATACCACAATCAAATAAATGATTATTATCCTCTTCGTTTTGAATTACCTTACCATTATCTGCCACTATTTTATCTAAAAAATAATAGTCATCATTTTCATCTTTTTTATAAAATAGTTTTCCTTTTAGCAAGTCTTTTATTTTGTTAGTACTCTCAATGGATTTGTAGGATATATTAGGTGTTGCGTTTTGTTTCGCTTTCGCGAAAGCGGAATCAGAAATACTACCAATCGTTATTTGATAATCATCTGTAGTAACTAGATACTCACGTTTGGTAAATGCGTTAAATAAGTAGCCTATTCTTGCAGGTTCTGTTCTTGTAGCAACTTTTATCCAATAGCCTTTTTTGTACCTACCATCATCATAAATAGAGTCTAAAACATAACCCTTATTTGATACATATTTTAGTTTTTCACCTTGAGGAATAGCAGTTACAACAGCACTTTGTGTCGTATCCTCTTTTCTTAAGCGTAACCCAGAAGGTGTGTTAACAACAATGTTTTCTACAATAGGCTGAAATCCATTTTTTGTAATACTGTAATGTTTAGTTTGGTATTCTGGGGTTTCATAAATGTTTTGGGTGGTTGTAGAAAGAATGTTATAAGCAATATAGGTTCTTGCACCATAAAATCCTTCGGCATTATCATAAGCAGTTTCTGATAAGGTATCGATAATCTCTAGTTTATTGTTGAATAAAATGGCAGAATGAGCTTGTTCATAGTCTGAGTATGTTAATACAAAAAGAATAAGCAGGTTATTGATCGTGTACTTACCTGTAAAATAATAGGATTTATGGTGTAAAGTTCTTATGTTCAGTTTTTTAAGAATAGAATTTGATATTTCTACCTTTTGCGTATTTTCATGTTTTATACTATCATAATAGCTAAAAGATGAATCATAAGAATCATATTTTGGGATGATATTGATGTATTCTTGCAAGCTTTCTTGTGCGATTGTCGTTTGAAAAACCATGCCAATAATTAATAGACTAAAACGATATTTCATAGTTATTGTTAATTTATGCTTGAATACAAATTATTAGTTTTTGGGATTTGTATTTTTTTATTCAAAAAACATCCTTTATTCTGGTAAATCCCAATCGATGTGGTAATTCTGCGTATGATAATTAACACTGGTATCTGGTTTTATAATTTTATTGGGGTAGCTTTTTAGGGATATTTTTTTAAGTCGATAATGTTTACCTTTTCATCAGATAGATAGGTAATTTTGTGGTCTAACGAGGCATTAAAGTTGGAAATTGGTCTATCAACCTCTGTTAGAGTCCATTTTTTGACAATACTTTTTGCACTTTTATCAATTAGGTACATCACATCTTCTTTAAGACTACTATTACTGGATGAAAAGTAAATAAGAATAAAATCGTCATTTTGGATTGAATCTAGAATTTTTCTTTCTTCATTAAGCACCACAATATGCGCTGGCTCGCCAGTTAAAGCATTAAAACACACTGCGTTGCTTTTTTCTATTTTCCAAAATAGATTTTTTTCATCAATGTTTGAAATATCGGTATCGTTATATCTATTATTCCAAATTTTACTATTCCATAATACTTTATCTTTTTTGGTATCAAATCCTACAAAGTAACCTCTTTCATCGCCAAAGACTAATATGCCGTTTGTCATAAACTGGTCTTCATACAGTGGTGCTTTACTGGTGTTGTGAAGTATTTGTGCCACTTCACCAGATTGTCTATGAATTTTAAACATTTCTAACACTCCTGATTTGTACACGTAAGCGCCATCAAACAGAAAATCTCTATT
>JAOXNJ010001796.1:0-14196 GCA_028566655.1 Metis holothuriae
GATATATGACCGCATCGATTGTAAAACTAATATAAATGTTATCCTGTGAATTGTAACCTAGATGTAGACAATGTAGGAGGTATGTCCAAAAGACAAGCCAATAAACCTACTTTTATGAAAAAAAAAAAAGAAAAAGAAAAAAAAATCTTCAGTTTGAGAGTGAGTCCCTTCACGTTCTCGGCATTCCCCATAGAGAACATGATGCCTGTAGTCATGTCTGGCATCCATGGGCCGGCACAGAGCCTTCGTCAGGCAGCCACCTCGTTGCAGCGCAAGATGTCCAAGGAGCAGAAGAAGGAGCGCCGGCCAAAGGCGTTATTCACAGCTTCAGACAAGGACACGAAGCATGTCTGCAACAGTTTGTTATTTCATCGTCGTCATGAAATATTTTTTGGCATCAGTTGCGTCGAGGGCAACACTATCACCTGCAACGTAGCCTACAAAACGAGGTGCATCCGCAAAGAAAAGAAAGAGCAATGGAAGAGTCAATTCCACAGAGTTTTGGGCCAGCAGGTGGGCAGCGTTCAATTGGATGCCAAGGAGTCTCCGAGAAGAACCACTGCGTGTCCGGCTCTGGAATTTTCCACTTTGCCCAAGCATTTTTAGCAATGGAAGTCAAACAAAAAAGGAATTATTAAAAAAAATCCAAATGGGAGAAGGGACCATAGTTACTCCGTCCATTAGCTCAATTAAAGTAAATGGGCCAAAAGCCCTTTGCAAATTATCCTTAAGGTGAGCAAAATCAGCCACAAGAATGTGGAGCAGGTCAAGGCTTCACGTAATGAGGTGTGGGCCCACTTAGTGGACAAGTGCATCATAAAGATCTGGAAGGCTTTCTGTGGTTGTATCAAAGCTGTCATTGCCAAGAAAGAAGGTTATATTGAGTTTAAGTTGAAGGGAAAGGATGGAAATTCATGTTTCTTTACCAGAAAATCCTTATACATATTTCATATGCAAGGCAATATGATGAATCTGAGCCATTTTCCGAATTTTCTGGTAACTTTCGTCGCAATTGGTAGTCCTGACTGGCAGCAATACATATTCAAATTGGAGTTGTCTCCTGGGCACTGGGCTGTGCAATGCCAGACTATCGAACAGTCTTTGCTGAGGTACAGGCAATGCTGGACTTCATTCAAGAGAATGTTTACTAAAAACCCAATCCCAAACAGAATAAAACCTACAAAACTAACAATCCTCAACTAGTAGAAGTAGCAATATTGAGCTTCTTTGTACTATTTGTATTTATTAACCAATTATAATTCTCCATTAATGAGTGAGTCTCTTAACATCATTTTCCTCATTAAACATACTTTAGCACTTTACTTGGTTGTTCTCTGATAACGACTCGACTTGAAAGGCTCGAATTGTGAGCCTGATCCAACCCTACTGCCAAGACATCAGCGAAAGCTGTGGCAGGATAGCAACACTCACATCGAGCAAACAGGGAAACAATTGTCCTAAAACACTCATTAAAATGTCACACACAAACTTTCAAGTGATTTCCTAGTCTGTCATCCAACAAAGGTCAACAATATCCAAGCTTCATTAAAGCTAATTTGCATCAACATTACAAAAAAGACTGACATCTCCATTAAGTAAGTACGAGTACATCTCTTAATAAGCAGACTTCTTTAACGTGCTTTATTGAGGGATCCTCTTTATATTTGAGTAAATGTTTTAATAATGACATGTCACTGCTATAGCCTATAATGAGTATTGAAGCATTAATTAACCCCTATTAAAACCCTTATCACTGTTGTGGTTGCAGGTGAATTGACGCCCCTCGCTCGTCGATCCTTGTTGACGTTGGCGCACTCAGCGAGTCGTTCGCCATGGACAAGGTGCGCGTGGCCGTGCGCGTCAGGCCCCTAAATCAACGCGGTACGAGACACATGCATTTAGTGATTTATTACCTTCTTCACTCTCTAATTGCATAATGAGTGTTTAATGACTTAATTATTCATTAATTGTCATTTAATTTCTATGAATAGAGTTAGATTTGAGGGCGTCTTCAGTGGTGTCCATTGTCGAGCGCCAGGCCGTGCTGCACGCGCCCGAGCAGATTGACAAGGATTTCTCCAAGGACAGGTACTATACAGCCCCTATAGCGAATTCATGAAATTTTATTGGTTAATTGCTTTAATGACGTCATAATTGATTGTTTTGATTAGAAGGAGATCGGCGAAGACGTTCGCGTTCGACCACTGCTTTGATTCGCGGCGGGACGCGGCCGCGTTCGGCGACCAGCACGCCGTCTTCCTCTGCCTAGGCACGGACATCTTGGACAGCGCCTTCCAGGGGTACAACGCGTGCATCCTTGCTTACGGCCAAACAGGTCCCAAATCCATCCTTCAATCGCTCTTGATTAATGACTTAATGAGTTAATTGGATGATAATTGGTTGGATTTCATGGGTATGAAGGGTCTGGCAAGTCGTACACGATGATGGGGAGCGAGAGGGACTTGGGTCTGATTCCCCGACTGTGCAACGAGTTGTTCTCGCGCATCGAGGACCGCTGCGACGCCGCCTGGTCGGCCAAGGTGGAGGTGAGCTACATGGAGATCTACAACGAGAAGGTGCTCGACCTCCTCAACCCCTCGGCCAAGAATCTCAGGGTTAGGGAACACAATGTGCTCGGGCCCTATGTAGACGGATTGGCCCGTTTGGCCGTCTCCTCCTTCAAGGCAAGAAAGATGCCCTGGATATGAAGTGTTACATTTTGAAATCAGATAAAAAATGGTTTTATTTGATTGATTGATTTCTCCAGGAGATTGAGGAACTGATGCTGGAGGGCAACAAGAGTCGCACCGTAGCCGCCACCAACATGAACGCCGAGTCTTCGAGGTATATACGCTATTGATGTGGTTAAAACCATCCTCAATTTTTAGCTAATCAGACAATCAATCAATCAATGATCTCAGGTCGCACGCAGTGTTCAGCGTGGTGTTGACGCAGACGCTGGTGGACGAGGCTAGCGGTGTGAGCGGCGAGAAGGTGAGCAAGATCTCCCTGGTCGATCTGGCCGGATCCGAGCGAGCCGTCAAGACGGGCGCCGTGGGGGACAGACTCAAGGAGGGATCCAACATTAACAAGTACTAAATTGAAATTGTACAATTTAATCTTATCTACAACTTTTATTACTATCAAATTTAAAGTTCACTTAATATTTTCTTTCTAAATCGTTGCCAGATCGTTGACGACTCTGGGCCTCGTCATATCGAAGTTGGCCGATTCGTCCTCTGGCAACAAGGGCGACAGCAACGCCTTCGTGCCTTACAGAGACTCTACGCTCACTTGGCTTCTCAAGGCAATTAAACAAATTTAAAGAGATTTTTTCTTTTCATTTTAAACTTTTTTGAATTTATAGGATAATTTGGGAGGCAACAGTCGCACAGTGATGGTGGCGACCATCTCTCCCTCGGGCGACAACTACGAGGAGACGTTGTCCACGCTGAGGTACGCCGACAGGGCCAAGAGGATCGTCAACCACGCCGTCGTCAACGAGGACCCCAACGCCAAGATCATCAGGGAGCTGAGGGCGGAGCTGGAGCAACTGAAGAACATGCTCAAGCACGCCGCAGTAATGCATCAATGGAGCATAAATGTTATTAATGCAACTTTTGTACTTGTGTATGCTACTTTAATCAATCACTCATTGTAGCAACCGGAGGTGTTGCGTGAGCAATTGAGTGAGAACGAGAAGCTGATGAAGGAGCTGTCTCTCACATGGGAGGAGAAGCTTCAGAAGACGTCGGAGACCCACGAGGACCGACGACACGCCCTCGAAAAGGCCGGAATATCCGTCGAATCTTCTGGTAAAAATGATTTAAGTAAGCATTAATTGTCAATGTATATCACGTGTTTTTGTGTAAAAAGGCATCAAGGTGAAGGACAAGTTCTTCCTGGTGAACCTGAGCAGCGACCCGTCGATGCACGAGCTGCTGGTCTACTACCTGAAGCCGCAGCAGACGCGCGTGGGCAAGGCGGCCGACGCCGACATCATGTTGGAGGGCATCGGCATCCAGGACAGCCATTGCACCATTCTTCGCCACAAAGAAGACACCAATGTCGGTTCCGAATCAAAGGAGACACTCACATTGGTGCCTGAGGAAAATGCTCGCACCTGTGTGAACGGAGTGGAAGTGCTTGATGCCATCAGACTCTTTAATGGCGACCGAATTGTTTGGGGCAGCAATCACTATTTCCGTGTGCATTGCCCCAAGTGCAGCGAGTCCGACCCATCCACGCCCGCTCTCCCCTTCGACTTTGACATGGCCCAGGAGGAGCTCATTAATAAGGCTGCTCAGGGCAAGGGGATTCAAAGTGTCATTTCGGATCTGGAAAGACACTTCAACAGTCATGGAGGCATCAATCAAAGTAATGAGGCCTTCATCAAACAGAGAAGAGTGCTGGATAAGAACTTGGGGCTCTATAATGCTCCTGGCTTGCAGGGAGGACCAGGGGAGCTGAGAAGAGGCAGTGAGGGCGGCAATAGAGCTTGGCAGACACAAAAGTAAAAATTGATCCTAAACACATAAAAACATTATTGTTTTTTTTAATGAATTTTTCTATTGATTATCTAGTGATGCCAGTCTGAAGCAGAGTCTGAGACAGTTGCGATCAGAGCTTTTCGTGGCCAACAATCTGGCTCGCGAAGCCAATCTCGTCGCCTCCGAGCTGGCCAAGGACGTGCACTTTAGTGTCACACTGCAAATACCGCCGCAAAACCTCAGTCCCAATCGACAAGTAAATGATTTTGCAGAATTAATAGTAGTCGATTTTATTGCCAAAATTTCCGTGTTTTTACTAATTTTTAGCAAAACAAGTTTATAAGCGAGCCTGCGATTCTGGTGAGACGCAAGGGCCACTCGAACCAGATCTTCAGCGTGGAGCAGTTGGAGTCGAAGCTGATCGAACTGCGTTCCTTGAGCGAGAATCTGAACGAATTCAATCATCCTTTCTACGAGGTTTCGCAGCCACACGAACTGATTGGAGTGGCCAATCTCTACTTAAAGTCGCTTTTGCTCACGCAAGTCGCCTTCGAGTACCAAGTGCCTATTATATCACAGCAGGGAGAGATGGCTGGAAGACTCAGAGTCAGATTGAAGAGAGTCGAGGGATCCTTTGATCAAGTTATTCACAATCAAATGGGAGAGGAGGAGCAAGCCGAGCCTTTAGGAGATGCTGAACGTAGTGTTGTCATTGAGGTAATTAAAGTCGCTTAAAAGAAAAGGTTGATTGTGATATTTAATCAAAATCTTGATTTTTTGTGATTAGCTCTCCATAAGGGGAGCGTCGGGTCTGCCTCCCTCCCTTTCGCATTTCGTGTTCTGCGAGTACAGCTTCATGGACGGCGACACAATCATTGCTGCGCCCAAGACCACCAGAAGAGCTCCAAATGTTCCTGGAGACTTCGAGTAAAACTTCATGATTTTTTGTAAATTGAGTCTTTATTTTTAATAAAATAAGAAAGAAGGAGCATTTTTTGCACCATTATTTTGTTTAATCACTTTTTCTTCGTACTTTAACAGATTCGATCACAAGGAGAAATTCAGAGTGGAGGTGACTGAAGAGCTCTTGGATCTCTGTAGTGACGGAGCCCTTTCAATCGAGGTTTATGGAAACAAGGCGGCTGGATTCGACGACAAGTACAAGTGGAACCCGGAACTACAGAGGGCCAAGGCAACATCTTTGGCTGACAGGTAGTTCTAACATTTAACAGTTATTACTTTCATTTCATTTCTAGAACATGAAGTCTTCAGTAGTTTCATTAATCTTTTTATCATATAATTTATTGAATGCATTAATGGGGAATGGGCATTAACCCTGAAATATCCTTAGATAAAGTGGAATGCATTGTATATTACGCCAAATTGACCAAAAAAGTGTGAATAATGCAGATACAGCCTGCTGCACCCCGATCTCTGTTGGCGCTGCTTCAACACTTGCTTTGCATGCCACCACAGTCGCACGAGGTCGGTCGGCCCCAATCATGCTCGATATATGCACTAGTCCATTTTGTTCATGAGTCCGCTTTACTAGTTTACTCAAGTTTTCTTTATTTCCTCATTTGTTGTAAAAATTGTCAGCAAAATTTTCCTAGTTTCACTGCCTTTTTTGCCTTGTTTTGCGTTAGTCATTTTTCTTGTCTGTCCCTCACCCCTTTCTACGTCCTTTTAAGCTGTCTCAGTCGTGGCCTCATTGTCATAACTCGACTAATGAACAAATCCCGTCGATTTATAGAGTGACAACCTTAAGCATAAAGTTTTGAAAGGACAAATGTAATGATATATTTGTTTAAAGGTGGTCTGAATTGACGCGTCAGCTGGAGTTGGGCGTGGAGATCCAGGAGTTGAACGAGCAGGGCCACTACGCGCCGGTGGAGGTGGAGACGAGCGAGTCTTGCGGCACGGGCGGCGTCTATCAATTGCGACAGGGTCAGCAACGCAAATTGGTCGTTTTCGTGCGCCCCGTCTCGAATTCGGGCACTTTGCCCCTGATTATCGAGAGCATTCAGGCCGTTTTCGTGGGCAGTCCTTGCAGCCGGAACAAGTTGACTCAGAAGGCGCTCGATTCCTACCAGGAGGACGATTTGAGCAGACTCAGAGAGAAGTGGAGTCAGGCGCTGGAGCGACGCAGAGTCTACTTGGACTCCCAGATGCAGCGACTGTCGGCCAAGAAGGAGGAGAGCAAGACGGAAATGGAGAGGGAACGGGAAAAAAGTCTCGTCGAACAATGGGTCTGTCTCACCGAGGAGAGAAACAGTGTGCTCGTGCCCAACAAGGGCGTGCCTGGGGCCCCGGCGCAGGAGAGTAAAAGGGACGACGGCGTCGAAAATCATCGACCTGTGCTCTTTCTAGACCTCGATGCAGACGATCTGGCCACTCCAGGTGAACACAAATATCTTTTTATTTAAATCTTTTTCTTTGTCTTTAATGTTTTTAAGGGATTTTGTATGATAAAGTGTCTTGTACGATGATTAGAAGGGTTTGTGGACGTTCCAATGTGCGGCGAGCACTCGATTCTGCCGAAGGAGCATAATGGCGTCTTCTTCCCTCTGGCAATTGTGCAGTACAGCAGCGACGAGATCGGCGCCGTCGCCACTTGGGACTCATCCGTCCACGAATCCCTTGCTCTCAACCGAGTCACGCCCAGTAATCTATCGTGTTGATTGCTTATTCTATCGTGTTGATTACTTTTTCAATCATGCTGATTGTATAAGCAATCAGCTTGATTGCTCTTTCAATCAAGTCGCATACTGAAAGACGTGGTTATTATTACTTGCTTGATAGACGGGGAACGCGCCTACCTGATTGTGAAGGCCCTAGTGCGCCTTTCGCACCCGGTGGCGATGGACTTGGTGCTGAGGAAGCGCATCTGCTTCAATGTCTACAAACGACACAGTCTGACCAACAAGCTGATGCGCAACCTGCTGGGCACAAGCAACGCCATCACGGCCACGTCGGTCATCTACGAGGTCGTCTCCAGCATTCCCAAGGCAAGATAGTATTGTATAATTTATTTTAAAAATATCTGCAGCAATAATAATTTAACATAATTTATTAAAGAAAAAGAAACATTTGTATAAATAGGCGAGTGAGGAACTGGAGGAGCGGGGTTCATTGGCGGCCATGGCAGCTACGGCGGTGCACGAGGAGCAGGAGAGTGACGACGAGTTTGGCTTTATTGAGCAGTACACCAAAGCCGTGGCGGCCGTCGAGAAAATCATTACTTTGGATAGGTAATTTATTAATGGTTCGTTGTCACGGGAATCATTTGCGAGTCATGACGTACGTAAGACGCATGTTTGAATTTCAGTTTTTGAAGGGGAAATTACGTGATAATCTCTTCTCGAGACATTGCGTTTACTACATTTTTTTTATCCCTTTTACTGCTGAATGATGATTCACATGGATCCACCTGACAACGGTCTCATTCAAGTGTTAAACGTGGATCAAATGGGGGTGAAAGGTTGAGTGAATTTACTACATGAATCATGAGTCAGGACGCACAAATGATTCTCGTGACAACGCTCCTTAAAGAACTAATGCGTAAATATACGAATATTTTTAATGTTTTTCTATTTTCCTCCATTTTTTACATGGTTTTACATGGTTTTTGTTAGGTTGAGACAAGAAGTGGCCTTGAAGGAGCTCCTGGACGCCAAGACCTGCGGCCAAGTGGTGTATCAGTCTTCCCTAGAGGATAGTAACGCCTCCTATCAAGGCCCTGGTTCAAGCAATATCAATGCAATGAAGAAGACCTTCAGTGTCCCCGACATGAATCAGAGTTCCATCCTAATGTCGACGAGTCAGGACAGTTTGATGAGTCTGTTACGACCTTCCGACAGCTTCTACGTTATCAACGACATTCCCAAGAAGCAGGACGAGATCGGCCATGATCCTTCTCAAAGTAAGCTTCTATTCCAAAGAATGCGTTTATCAAACTTTTTCTCGAATTTCTGAAGAAAAGATGCTTTTTAAAAGAAATGTGTGATTGTGACTGAGCTACAATTCGGCTTGATTACAGCTGTGGCCCGACCCACTTCTCTGAATCTGGGCGTCGGCAGCAAGCTAAGGCAGCAGTCTACAAGAAGTAATCTGTTTTTAGCACCTTCCCTATCCACAATCAATTTAGTTTACTAGCTAGAAGAACGCTATTTATTATTATTTAGATTTATTTGCACATACTCGAAAGTTCACATTCATTTTGGCTTCGACCCCGATTTATTCCTTCAGCCTTGTTGTCGGCACGTTTATTCAAAAGTATTTCATCAATTTACCACTTGATGATTTATTTATTTGGTGTTGCCAATCTCACTGCCATGTGAGCCTATAGTGAACAATTTTTTGTCTACTTTAAGTACGGAAAATTGATTTTTTTAAAAGGCATTTTTAAGACCACATCCACTTTCCTCTGTTGGAATGAGATCACACTTATTACTCGTATATTCACTTATAATGTTGATTAAGTTGATAGGAATTGGAAGGGAGACCCGAGACACTCTAACACAATTTAAAAGGTTTAGTCATAAAGCGCTTTTAAGTTTCCCACTTTTCTTATCTTAGTTCATCACCCTCACTGCAATATAGAAAAGTTTTTTATCCTTCTTTTTCATCAATGTTACAAACGATTATACGAAAATTGATGTCATCGCCTAGTTAACATTACTTGTTTCTTAGACAATTGGCCAAGCTCCCCTCTGGGCTCGGTGTCCCTTAAGAAGTCGACCTCGTCGCGCATCATGTCCACGCTGCCGGAGGAGGAGGACGGCGCCAGATCGGAGCAGGGCGAAGAGAAGTACGACTCCGACTCCTCCGCCACCATCACGACCGTGTTGAAGACGTCGCACACCATCGAGTCCTTGCACCAGGACGAGGAGGGACAGGGCCAGAACAACGGCAAGGTCAAGGTCCCAGTCGCCACCATGACGCCCTCCATGACTTCCAGGTAAACTAACAAATCTTGCAGGATTTGATTGAAATTGATTGATTGACTTTGTTTTGTAGTGGGTACGGATCGCAGGCCTTCTCCTCAAACACGTTATCGTCGAGCCAGGACTCGTTGCCGTCGCACCAGGACCAGAACGAGGAGTACGACCCCGACGAGCACAACAACGAGGACGAGGAGGAGACCAACACTGTTGTTGAGACGACACCAACCAGTAAAGAACATTTTTTATGAATTTTTTTTATAAAAAGTCTTTTCTTTAACTAAAAAATGTTCCTTTAAATTAGACACTTTAGACACGGCAACAGTGCGACGTCGTCAAAAGTCGAGGTCATCGAGCGACGCGAAGAAACGCTTCTCCTTCCCCTCCGAGCCAGCTCTGCGTCTGATGGAGAACAAGGGCGTCACCAAGGGTCAGAACTGCGAGCTTATCAAATCCAAATGCACCGAAAATGCCTTACCAGGTACACATATTATGCTCTTTAGAACGTATTTTAACACAATTGTTAATACTTTAGGTAGAAAAAGTACTCATATTAATATCTTTTTATGGCATAGATTGGATTAAGGTTGGCGAGAGCGTTCAGCTTCGTCCCTCGAACGCTTCTGGCGTCATCTCATTCCTTGGCCAAACACATTTTGCCAAAGGCATTTGGATAGGAATAACTTTAGACACTCCCACAGGTATTGACATTTTTTACATAAATATTTTTTTGAAAAAAAACCTACTACATAAAAAACGTATTTTTTGGCAGGCAAAAACGACGGAAGTGTGCAGGGAGTGCAGTACTTCTCATGTGAAGCTCGTCACGGCGTCTTCGTCCGACCTGACAAAGTCAAGCTTGATCGCAGAGGAAGAGCAATGCGACGAAACTGAAGGAATTGGCTATCAAGAAAAAGAAAGACATTACTACTACAAAGCTACTTCTTCTGGCTTCTTCAAATTCGGTTCCTGCTCCTTCTATTTTGCTGTGATTCCTATCAAAATCGTTTGGACCGACTTGGAGGTCCACAAAAGTCATCATGCGGCAGTGCAATTGGCAGCTTTATGCATTAATTGATTAGAGCAATGCAGTGACTGTAGGCAATTAATGCAGTGAGGATGAGGAAATCTACTTCATTGAGTGAAAGAGCGATTGAGTGCCAAAGAAGTTGTGAGAGAAGAGACAACTAAAACATTCCTAAGAGTGAAACCATTAAAAATCTGTTATTGTGAACAATTTCAATTTTCTTGATTGATTGATTGATTGGCAGTTAAGTGAATTTGGAGCTTTGCGTCGATCTCTGAAGGCCAAATGCGTTTGTCAGACAATGCAGAGTCATGACAATCAAACCGCAATCACAACTAAAAACGTTTGAGGAGAACTGCAATTCATTTGTTATTAATCAATGCATTTAGAATTAAGTGTAACATGAAAGTTTTGTGTTTGTGAGTGCTTCGATGATTCCCGTTTTATGTAGTCTTGACTACATCAATCTTTCCGTTTTACAGCAAGCTGTGACCTGCAAGTGTCATTGAAAAGAACAATCCTTCTCTCTTTTGTCTCTTTTGAAAAAGAAATCAATACCTTTTGTTGTGCCTTCCTATTCCATTTTTTGACTTTTAAGCTAAAGTGCTTCATTGATTGCCTTAACTCTTCATTGCAGCCTAGAAGACGAAACAAGAGGCTTAAATAGAGATGGATGAGTGGGTCCACTTGAACGTGGGCGGGAAGCGTTTCAGTACGACGTTGAACACGGTGCAATCGTCGGCGCCGGAGAGCATGTTGGCCAAGATGCTCGACGGCCGCATGAGGGCGGGCAGGTGCGACGCGCAGGGCCACCTGCTCATCGACCGCAGCCCCAGGTACTTCGAGGCGCTGCTCAACTTCCTGCGCACCGGCAAGCTCATCCTGGACAAGAACGTCAGCCCCAGGGGCGTGTACGAGGAGGCCAAGTACTTCGGGCTGGACGCCGTGTTGGAGGAGCTGGAGGCCATGGTCAGCAGGGAGGAGGCGTTGGAGAGGGGCGATGAGGCGTTGACCAGACAGGACGTGGTCAAGGCGCTGATCGGGACCAACTCCGACAACTCGCTCAGGATGCAGGGCGTCAATCTCGAGGGAGCAAATCTAGCCAGACTCGATCTCACTCGCATCAACTTCAAGTACTATTTAGTGCTTCTGTACAACACACTTTTCACATTTTAGGACTTAAGACGTAATCCGAAAGTCTTTTTTGTGGAAATGAACGAGGGTTTGGTTTGCAGATACGCCAATATGCGCAGATGCGATTTGCGTGGGGCCAATTTATCGCATTGTCAGTTGGACAGGGCCGATTTGTCGTTCGGGGTGCTGGACGGGGCGCAGTTGGCGGGGGCGTCGTTGCTCTGCGCCAACCTGGAGGGGGCGCACATGCGCAACTGCGACTTCGAGGACCCCTTCGACACCCTGGCCGCTAATCTGGAGGGCGCCTGTCTCAAGACGGCAGTGTTGGAGGGCAGCAAGATGAAGAAGGCGGTGCTCAGAGTGGCCAATCTAAGGGGGGCAAACCTCAAAAACTGCTATCTCAGGGCAGCAAACATGGCTGGAGCAGACCTCGAGGTACCACATAACACATAATAATTGAAATTATTGATTATTTTGCTAATTAATAAATTGATTTGCAGTTGTGCGACTTGTCTGGGAGCGATTTGTGCGAGGCCAATCTCCGAGGGGCCAATCTGAAGGATGCAGTGCTGGAGCAGATGCAGACGCCGCTGCATATGGCTCAGACTGTTCGGTGACTTTAGTGTTTATTGTTATACACATTTAATAGTTTCTAAATGGGTTAATTGTGCTAGACTATGAAATTAATGTAAATGTTATGGTCAAAACCAAAAAACTTTGTTATCTCCTTTTACTCACTCCAAAATTTATCAGTCATTAACAGATAGACGAGGAGTACCAATATGGGACTGGGTTTTGTCCTAAAATACTGACCGACGTTAAGCACTAAAAGATTTAAATTTTAAAAAACCACACTGAAACTCGGATGACAAATCTTTCCGTAAAGACCAAGTAATCCACTACTCTATGAGGGACACAGAATTATGGAAGACCAAAACCAGCAAGAAAGCAGATTCTACAAGCACCACACGTTTTACACTCAGGCAACCACAGGACAAAGCAAATGGCCAGAAGATTGTACTGTTGGACAGAAATGAACAATAAAATCAAGCAGCTCATTAGAAATTGTTCACAGTGCATCGCGCGCTGCCATTGTCAACGCAGCACTTCCATTCATTCACCGTGAAAGCAATGCACCAATGGAACATATTGGCATGGATCTTTTCCACTTTGGTAACCACGAGTACCTAGTGTAATGGTACACTATGAGCCATGTCTGGGTTGGAGTCGGTGCATGTCCTGAATTTGTGCCCTTTACTGTATTGTGTCCCATTGCACTGTATTGCATCTTATTGTACTCTGTGTGCCGTCCCGCGCGCACGTCCGGCCTGCAAGAGACAAGAAGAAGCAGTGGTTAGTAGAGATGTGTCGAGTCGAGTCACGTTTGACTCGTTTTCCGAGTCAGAGGGGGTCGAGTCATGACTCGTGACTCGGCTCAGAGGCCAAAATGACTCGACGACTCGAAATGACTCGAAAAATGACTCGAAATGACTCGTCACGAAAATTTTTCAAAAATGCAAATTTTACTAAATAAGACGCTGGACTCGACATGACTCGTAGTAAATAAATTTTGACATTGACTCGAAATGACTCGTTTTGGAGTGTTTGACTCATTTTTGACTCGGGAGTCAAAACGACTCGGACCCCTTGACTCGTTTTTGACCCGATTCGGAAAAAAATGACTCGTCCCATCTCTAGTGGTTAGAGTGAGGCGGCGTCAGGTACATGTCTAATACAGCTGTCGAATCATTACTAGTGATTTCGATCAATTAATCGATTAATCAAGTAATCAAGTAATTGATTTGAATTACTTTACTTGAAATTTGGATCAAGTAATTCAAGTAAAACAAGTAATTTTTTCTGCCAATTTTCCCAAATTTTCTTCACTTTTTCTTGTTAAAATAGGTCTTTTTTTTGTAATAAAAATCAAAATTCTCACTAGGATTTGACTCTCCAATAATGCAACAACACAATGTTACTCTAAAACAACTCACATTTTCACCCTCAATTTCAAATTGAATGGGTTCAAGTAGCATTGGAGCTATAATTATGTATCTACAGTCTACATGCAAAATTCTGCTTTTGGCTTTCAGCTTCATTACAAGCTAGACAGTCTGTATTTCGTGTGAAACAAGTAGGCAAGACTTAGTTAGGAATAACCAGGCATTGATGGGTGATTTTGATAAGAATTTCATTATTGTTTTAAAACATGATGAATTCAGAGAACAAAGACAAACTTTGGAGCTAAATTCAAGAATTTTTAATCCAATTTGGCTTGACAGTTTGCTTTCAATTTTATGCTTTGTGTTGTACATGCCATGTTTTGCTTTATAATGGCTTCAAAATGCCTAAAATTAATTAAAAAACAAGAAAACAACTGCAGAACTTAAGATTGGAAAATTACTTGGAAATTACTTGATTAATCAAGTAATTGGTTGCAATTACTTGTTACTTGAAGTTCCAAAATTTTACTTGAAATCGACATCACTAACGAGTACATAGGTAGTATTACATGAAGTGAGATAAAATAGTGTTCCATTTTTGAAAATGTGTTTTGTTTATTTTCAATTTACATAGTACATA
Organism: Metis holothuriae; assembly: GCA_028566655.1. NCBI lineage: Eukaryota > Metazoa > Arthropoda > Copepoda > Harpacticoida > Metidae > Metis > Metis holothuriae. The sequence goes on from JAOXNJ010001796.1 coordinate 14,178, forward strand.
TTTACGTCATTGCAAACAG
>JAOXNJ010001907.1:0-14188 GCA_028566655.1 Metis holothuriae
CAATTTAAAAGCCACAGTAAAACAAGTGCTGGATCAGGTGGGGAAAGAATTTCGGATAACTTTTGCTTAGGTACTTATAAAAATGGGTAGTTTATCCGCCGTTAATGTATAATAAGAGCATGGATAGAAATATAGAGCGGATTATCGAAATACTGACACAGGTTATTATCTGCAATCCGTGCATCGGCGTTAAAAGAAAAGCTGCTGACTTGTTAAGTGACGCTCATGCAAAGCGTAGTCCTGAAAAAGTGGCTGAATTAGAAAAGCAGCGGGGCTTGCATCGTGAAGCTGCTTAAATGGCTGCGCTATAAGTATGTGGCTATCCGGGGCAGGCTTATACTCTGGCAGGTAAACAGAATAATGAATAATGCTAATAACAAAATCGCTAAAGGGCTGACTAAAAATGGGCATTGATTATGGATGTGGATTATTCGATTCTGGGCGTGGCTGTGGTGGCTGCTTGGGTTTTGGGCATGGTAATTATTGACTGGCTGGGATAATGAGCACAGTCGATGATGTTTACAGCCTAGCTGCTGCTATCCGCAAGCAGTACCGGGTGTCGGACACCGTAAGCACCTGCAATCCCTGTCCTGAATGTGGCAATAATGTTATTGGTGCGGGCAAATGTGCCGACTGCTTAACAGATGAGCTGGGTGTAATGACAAACCTGAGTGTGGCCGAAACATTCAGGCATCACACTCAGGCTGCAAGCAACGCACTGGCGCGGTTAGTGCGTATCGCAGAAGACAAAGACAAGCACAATAAGCTGTTGGACGAGCTGGTAGCCGAGTCGCAAGCAATGGGCGAATATGAGTGATATAGACGATCAAGGTGCGGGATGATTTGCAGCGGTTGTTAGATAAATCACTGAAATAAATAATAAAAAGTGGTAAAATTGGGGTGTGAATCAAATTAATATTAAGCCGCTGACAGTCAATCAATGCTGGCAGGGCAAACGCTATAAAACACCGGCTTACAAAGCGTATGAGCAAGAAATGCTTTTAAGATTACCCAAGCTGGATGTGCCGGATGGTGACTTGCAGGTTGTTTATGAGTTTGGATTTAGTAATAAGCAGGCTGACTGGGATAACCCGGTTAAACCGTTTCAGGATCTGCTACAAAAAGCTTATGGGTTTGATGACAAGCGGATACTTAGAGCCGTTGTAGAAAAGCGGATGGTTAAGCGCGGGCATGAGTATATCCGTTTTGAGATAAGCGCTTACAGGCCATCTCAGGCGCAATAAAACCCGCCATAGGTGACGGGCTGTTTTTTAACAAGAGAACTCTATTCAGCCTTTTCGATCAGCGTTACTTCTGCCGGGTTCTCCCAGTCACATGCATGGGCTTCATCTTGCAAAATACTTGCATCCACCGGGTCTACGTCCTCGTCATTAATACTTGCGGCTTTAACTCGGTTGGTTGCGTCATCCCACTCTTCAGTGGTTTCCCACTGAATTAAATATTCGTTTCCTTTGATGTCAATTCCACTTGCATAATACCGGATACCGCCATCTGTCCCATAATTGTTGCTGTACGGGTCTTGAGTTATGGCAATCTTAACGCCGTTCATATTTACAGAGCCGTTTGCTTTTTCTGCTGTTTTAAAGTCCATCTTCTTTTCTCCTGTTTAAATCAATTTTTCATGCTCAAATTCTTTATAAATCTGAGCGGGTTCAACATCACCTAACAGGCCGTTATCTGCTAGGTACTGGCAAGCTTCATTAAACGCCTGCTTTTGAGTCTTGTTGACCCCAAAGTAAAACGACTTAGGTTTAGGCTTGTTGACGATGTAGCGCGTCAACGTGGTTCCTCTGTCGTTTTTTGTGGTGCCTATGGATAAGCCTGCAATGCCGGTTCTGTTGTGCTTCCTGGCATCGCCCATAATCAGCTTGGGCTTGCGTGCTTCAATTAAATAATGTTTGTAAGTCTCTAATTTTTCTTGTTCTTTAGGGGTTAGTTCATTCACCCTAATAACTCTAGTCCTGCGGCTTTTGCCGATTCAAAAAGAGCTGTCATGCAGCGATTCTCACCCCAATAGTCAAACGCTTTCTTGTTCACATCGCCACAAATGCCCCAATCATGACCGCAATCAGACTGCACTATTTTTTCCTCATAATCGGGCTTGCTTTCTTCGCCTGCATTCCATTCTGGCTGATAAAGACAGCATTGCACTACCCACTTATCCCCGGCTTCTTTTCCTGAAACAATAACATGAGCAAACCCATGCTTAGTATCATAATCGAAATCTAAAATATCCATGCTTATCTCCTGTCCAATGGTTAAATACTAAACTAGGTGGCTTACATAATCAACTTATTTCTAAGCCGCCTAGACTTTAAAAAATACCCTGATTTAGGGTGATTATGCTATACTAAACAAGTGGTTAGCCTAAGCTTGCCACCGTTCTTTAACAAAAGATTTGTTAATTTTATGGCTTTTTGCTGATCATAAACCTGTTGGTTGAGTTGCTCCCTGAGTATCTCATATTTTTGGTCTGCATCAGGCTTGTCGGCAAATGTCTTGCAGTAAACCCGCTCTTTTTTATTAAAGCCGGTTACTGTCCAGGCTGAGCCGTTGCGGGTTTTTGTGATGCTGGTTAGTGTCATCTGTAAATCCTCATTGGTTATTAATCCTCAATAAAGCCCCACATAAGCGAGGCGGGTTGGTTATGCGGCTACTGCCTGTTGCATGGGCTTATCAATAATCACCATTACGGCATTAACGTTTGTGCCTGACTCAGAAAACGACTTTTCAGGCAATGGGATGACTTCACTTTTGCCCTGTATCATCTTCATGAATCCGGTTGTTTTCTTATCATCCCTAAACGTGATACCGGCTGACATTATGGCTACGATGCGCCCACCAGGCTTTAGGCTGATATAGGCTTTACTAACGTGCATAATGTCTTGCTGCTTTTCAAATGGGGGATTCATGACGACACGATCAAAAAACTTGGGCGGCATTGCCTGCATAAAATCACCCTGCTCGACGTTAAAGCCTTTTTTATCCAGCAGATTGCAAAGCGTGTGATTATATTCGTAGGCGGTCACGTCACAATCGGGCAGCTTTGAAAGAATCGCGCCACTTCCAGCGCTAGGCTCCAAAACAGCCATGCCGGGCTGAATGTCTGCATATTCAAGCATCTTATTCACGATATTTGCAGGCGTAGGGTAAAAACTTGGGATGTTGGATAGTTTCACCTGATTCTCAAGCGTCTTGATTTCTTCGCTTTCGCGGTCTGAATCATCCAATAACACCCATGCTGCCAACTGTTCCGGGCTGGCATCTTTAGGCGCTAACCCTGAGTCGGTCTGGTAGTAGTGGAAACCGTGATTTTCTGTTCTGCTTTCTGCTTTGGTTAATTCTAGCGCTTTGGCTTTTGTGTTTACGCTGTGCAATAGGTCAGGCGTTGTCCCTGCCTCTGCATGATCGGCAAGCTTATAAAGCAACTGCTGGGCGCGTTGCAGATGATAGCCCTCAGCCCTAGCTTTTGCGGCTTGTGCCATACGTTTTGGGGTGTTTTCCAAACGATCAGCAAATTTGTTGTCTATAATGCCCTGCATGTTGTCAGCCAGCATGCGCAGCTTGTCCGCTTTTGATGTGTCGGGCTTTGGTTCCTGATTTTCAGCTTGTGGCGCGTCTTGGTTTTCTGCAAATGCGATTGCATCAGCTTCAGACTTAAACGCAAAGCCTCCCGGTGTACTGCCCCACTTGCGGCTATACCAGCCACCAGCAGACTTGCACTGGCCACGCAGATCGTTAAACGTATCACGGTCAACTTTATCGCTTAACTCTACAATCCACATATCAAAGCCTTTTTTGGTATGGGTGTGCTTACTGATAGTGGAGCCACTAACGGCTACAGGTTCAGGTTTGGCGGGCTGCAAAGACTGCCAAAATGCGTCAGATTCATCCTCATATTGAAAATCACGGGTGAGAATGCGATAAACAACATATTCCACCGTGTCATGATGCTGAGCGTATCCCGTGTTGTCTGTGTCGTAGAAGTCGCGCTTTTTTGCTTCTGCATAGGATTCTGGCAAGCGCTCAAAATTGGCGTATTGTTTTTCATCTTTGAACCACTGCCAGCACTTTTCGCACAGTTCATCACTAAAACGGTTATTTATGAACAGATATTTTGTGCTAGGCACACCGCTTTTTTGGCTGTGATATTCGTAAATATCCTCCATGCTGTTAAAGCTGCCTGCTTTGTACTGGCGGCAATGCGCTTCAATTTTGGCGTGAATTGCCGGTGAAACGTCCTGATAGTTAACATCAACGCTGTCACCGCCTGCATAGTTTGAAGATTTGGCGCTACAGGTAACGCCTAACGATTTGGCAAACTGCTTGCACAATTTGGCTACTTTTGCTGCTTCGCTTAATTCTCTTGCCATGATAAATCTCCTGAAGTTGCCCGCCATAAAGACGGGCATTTGATGATTAAAGGGTAATTTCTAAGCCGTGTTTTTCAGCGCAGGCTTGCAAGATGGGGTTAATCACTTCAGGTGTTAAGGCGTGCTGGTGCGCTTCTGCAACCGCTTTAAGTGTGGCGCGTTTCGCCTTGTGTGGGATGCGGGCTGAAAAGTCTGATCCCAGCATGCAAGTAAACGCTTCAAAACCGTTGCTGCTTTTCACACGGCCAAAACTGTAATGCGTTTCAACGCTGTTGCGGCCTTTCCAAGTATCGACGCGCAAACAGTTCTGGCCATCAGCGGTACTGCAGCCGGGTAGGTCAATATACTGTTCTGCCTTGATGCCGCTATGAGTGCGACGGGGTGCATTTGCTTGTGGTATAATTACGGTTGTCATAATCTACTCCTGTAGTGTTGATAAGGCTGGCGGTGTCTTGGCGGATACGCCAGCCGGTTTGCAATGTATTAACGGCACACTGCTTACCGTCTTCGTGTCTAAAATTTAGACACGACAAAACCTAATCCGTGTTCGTCTTCGGGGATTTCTTCCCCGATGTATTTTATTGCCTCCTCTAGTGAGTAGAACTTTGTTTCAAGTCTGTAGTAGTGCTCAGGGCACCATGAGCTGCCATAGTATCGGTAGCTCAATGACACCCTTGATGCGGCCGGGCCAAACTCGGCGTTGAATTTGTCAATCAATTCTTTTTGTAGTTTGTTCATCGCCTTAATCTCCTGCAAAAAGTTAAAAAATAAATACACAAGCTCAAAAGTAAAGGTTGGCAAGCTTGTGGGCTTTGCTGTAAACTGAAAACTAATGTTGTTTAGTATTCAGTTGATGAAACGAATACTAAATATGTTTACAGGCAAACGCAAGCGGTTTTTATGAAAAAAGAGCAAAAAGTTTCAAATCATGATATAATTCAAGAGGTTATCAGGCTTAATGGCTTGGATAATCAGACTGAGCTGGCTAACTATTATGACGTTAACCGTCAATATCTAACCCGTCTTTCTCATGTTAAATCATCTGATTTGCAGATTTGCAGGGCGATACTAGAGCGTGACGGTACAGTAGCGGATGCTGTGTTAAATCACATCATTAACGATTGCCAGCAACGTGACAGCGTAACTGCTCAGATGCTATTAACGATTATCAACAGCGGACTCAACACCACTGCAAATACACAGACACTAGACAACAGCAGCGCGGATAAAATAAAATCAAATCATGATTAACAACAAAAACAGACAGTTATGCAGGTGCGGTCAACACGTAACAGCTATGTTAGCTATGATGATGTAAAGCGTGTGATCAAACATCCGTACAGATTAGAGTCATTGCTAAACATCAACAGGCGGACTATCTATCTAGCAAGCCTGTCAAACAGATTTAATAATCACACGTCGCTGTTAATTCACACCTCGATCCCTAAAATCCCGCTTTTGCATGATTAATCAAATTAATTGCATAAAATGACAACTGACATCAGCAACATTTTAGACAAAACAGCAGATTACGACGTTTTATCAACACAACTCGACATCAGCGGAGGCGCTCAAGCGCTCTGTAATGCGTTTAGAGCGGGTTTTAGCGTCAAAGACATATCTAGGTACTACTCATGCACTGCAAACGCTGTATACTGCTATATAGACAGCCTCAGCGACAGTGACAAAAATCTAATCAGGCATGCGCAGTTAGAGCAACATCGGCAATCAGAGCGTGATGTTATCGACAAAATGCACGAGCAAGCGTCAAGGCTGGACAGTGCAGACGATGATACAGAAGCGCAACTCTCTGTTATCGTTGAAAAAAATGTTAAAACATTAAATCATGTTGCTGCTGCACATGCGCGTGTTATCGCACGTCACGAAAACCGCTTAGACAAAGACACACAGCAGCAAGCACCGCAAACTACGATTATCGTGTCAAACGAATGGCTTGCAGCGTTACCCGATGACTAGATTTACAGCAAATCAGTCGCAAAACCTGATATTTATCATGCACAGTTGCAGTATTTACGGGGTTTATATTCTGACAATCCCGACAAACTGCCAAAAATAGCCGCTATTTAGCACCTAATTTGCAGCCATTCACACCATTTTACGGACAACCTGCACCATTACCCTGATTTAATCGCCACAGCCACAGCCAAAACAGCCATAAAATAGCCTGATTTTATGCAGTATGTCGGGTGTGGTTGCAGGATTTACGGGGTTTATATTCTGACAATCCAGACATTTATCGTGTTATAATGACGTTATGACTATGACACCCAAACAGGCAAAATCAAAACTCAGGCAGCACGGTTTTAATATGTCGGATTTTGCACAGGCGCAAGGCGTGACTATTGATTCTTTATCGCGTCGCTGGTCACGCAATGAGACTATCAGCAAGCAAGATGAGCTAGCGTTAACTGGATTTCTGCATCTGCAGGATACTGAGTATCAACGGCTAAAACGTTATGCCGACAACCCGGCAATAGTCGCAATGCTGCAGCAGCTAGAAAGATTGCAGGCACAAAAAAGCCCGGACTGAGCCGGGCTTGTGTGGCTCAGTAGTAAGGGCGTAGCTTGTGCCACATCTCCAAGCACTCCATGCAGTCCTCAAGCGCTCCCTGATATCCGGCCATGCACTGCTGCAAAGCTGCAACAGCACCCCACTTGTATACACCGGCTCCGCTGCCGATTGCATCCGCTGCACTCTCCATCCTCTCCACCTGTTCAGGTGTGTACCTCATAGCGGCATTTTTAATAATGCTGTCAATGCCGTTGTCTGTTTCTGATACTGCAACATTTATGTCAATCATTACATCGTAACTGCTGCCAAATCCATACATTTCGTTTGCTCCTGTATTTGATTCAGCAAACATAACAAAACCCAAAAACAGATTGCAAGCATTTTTTGTCTATTTGTCCGGTTTTTTCACTAATCAGCAGCAATTAAGCATGACAAACCACCAAAAATGGGGGATGCGCAAATCAGGCATCTGACAAACTGACAGCCTGTGCAGCAGCAATAACAGGCAGTTAGCAACAGCACAGCACAACAATAGGCAGCATTCAGGCAGTGCAGGAAGTTAGGCAGGACTAATAAGCGCAAGTCACACACTGCAAATCAATCACGATACAGCAGCACGGCATAGGCAGTGCTGGCAGGCTACAAGGCACACAAACAGGCAGCGACAGGCAGGGACAGTCAGGCAGCAGCAGCTTTGAGCGGTGGATGATAGGGCAGTTGGCAGGCTGCACCCCCCCGGCTATGGGCAGCGCCTGCTGACGGGGCGGGTGCGCTTTTCTATATCCCCACGCACTAAACCGCATTACCCAAAATATTCGTCTATACTCCCCCTATTTGGGTATGGAGGACAGTGATGCGTTATTTATGGTTAGCTGTATTTTTAGTGGGTTGCAGTCCGGTGATGGTAACGGACTTGGGTGGCCGATGGGTTATTGAGAATGGCAATCCGAGAGTGAATTTATTATGTCCGGCGGCATTAGAGGCGAAGCGTCGGGGTTGTGATTCGTTTAGGTATTTTAGTGTACCTAACCGGACTTCAAAGCAGGCGTTGGGTTTTGAGTGTAACGGTTATAAGAAAGTGGATATTGTTTTGCACGGGTGTAAATAGAGTCTCCTAATTTATTTCGGCTGCCAAACTATTTCAGAGACCCCGTCCTTTGGCAAAGTTTATTTTCTAGTAATACTTGGCGGTATCTTCGTTGCCTATTATATCAAATCTTGCAGATTAAGCCAATAACAGCGATAATAAGCGCATGATTAATAACAAGATGTCTTATGAAGAGACTGGACTTTGCCGAGCTAACCCGGCTGGCTGATGACAATCAGCAACCCCGCTCAAATGTGTATATTGCTGCATTCATCCAATCTTACATTGGTGAGCTTGAGCGTCTTCTGAAAATCCTGATGACATTAACCGCAAGCGTCCCGTTATTGGCTATTTATGGCGCGGCGACGGATGAGCTGTCTTGGATTACCGCCATTTGTTTAAGCATTATGTCCATTGGGGTATTGGCCGCATTGTTTATTGAGCATTTGTACTGCTCAAAAGGCACATCATTTCTAGCCAATGTCACAGGTCTTGCGCGGGCGCTTTGTCCTGATAAGACATGGATTCACAAATCCGGTGAACTGGATGTCACTATGAATGAAATCAAAGGGGTTAATGATGGATTGTAATTGCAGAAAATCTAACGGGATGAAGAAATCTTACAGCATGGGTGGCGCAGCGTCTTACAGTAAGTCTGCTACCGGCACCACATTTGCTTGGGACAGTGCGATGACAAGAAAGAGCCGCCAGGTAACATCGAATGTCCGCAATGTATCGGATGCCCGCATGACACACAGGATTCCGTATGTGCGATGATAAATTGTTTCGCGTGGCCGAACTGATCCGTCGATTTTTAGGCGAAAGCTACGAAGAGCTGCCTGAAGATAAACGGGTTTTGTTTAAGACTGAGCTGTTGAATATTTTCCGATGAGTCCCTGCCAAGGCTGCAAATATCAAAAGCTGTGTGCCGATAGAAAGCTGGCTTGCCGCGAGTATGCGCGTAGTGGCGTGCGTGGCTCCAATCCTACGCGGGGCTGGTATCTTTCAATGAACGGTCAGAATGTGGATTACATTAATCGGCGGATACGTGGCTTTTCAGGCCGTATCAGTATTGATGAGATTGCCACATGGGTTAAGGACAACGCGCACGAAAGCGTCATACCTGATTTGACGTTTCCCACTACCATTAGGGGTAAGCTAATCCGTCAATTGTGGCGTTACTTCCCGGCAGAGCGGCTAGAGCTGGCTGACTTTGATTCATGAAGATACGCAGTTGCTGACAAAAGAAGGATGGTCAGACATTGCGGTGGGTGAATTTGCAGGGATAAAAGATGGCCGGGTTAAATGGGTGCGCGTCAAGATTGAAAAGAATCAGGGTTTATTTATTCACGCGTGGGGTCGGTTTGCCGGATGTTGTATCAGTGAAAACCACAGAGTCTGTGTGCGCCACTACGCATCCCGCCAAATAATAGCGTTGGATGCGGACAGCCTGAATGAAAACTTTGTTCTGGTGAATCAATTCAAAACCAAAGCACTCCCCTATCAAAACCCCTATTTAGCTTACGTTAACAGCCTGACTAAAAACCATCAGTCCTTGGATGATACCCGGCAGTTTCGCTTAATCCCTGACGTGACAAAGTACAACCGCTTTGAAGAGTTACTATCATTACATGGCCGGGATTACGTTGAAGACTTGAATGGCCGTGAAATGAAAGGCACCAGCGAATTTAACAACTACAGCGAGTCGGCCACCGATGTTTTTGAGCTGGCCGCTTTAGGTGCAGGGTTAAAAGTTGAGCGCATCAAGCCCCGATTATTAAGGGTGCATGAGCGTTGGCATTGCCGCATTGACCACTTCCACCGCTTCCACGGGCAGGGTTATGACTTAAAGCATAAAGCCGATTTCTTGTTGGCGCGTTATAAGGGAGGTATAGCGCTTGTCAGTTAAATACGACTCAAGCTCTCCCGTGAGCGCTCAGTTACTACACACGGTATTCAAAGAGCCTGCCGTGATTAAAGAAGGTGTAGATATTGAGGGTTATACCGGCATCTATCTTTATGGATTGATGGGCGCAGGTAAAACAACAGACATCATTCGTTTGTTTGAAAGAGTGTGTATGTACCAAGAGCCGTATGAGGGTAAGCGGCAAATCCATGTGGGTGTCATAAGAAACTCAAACGCGGACTTTATCAACACGATAGGCAAGTCATTTTCATACTGGTATCAAGAGCAGGACAAAGAGAACTTTAAGTACGGCTTTAAGATAAAGAACGCACATACTCGGCCTGAAGTCACTGTACGTTTTGCGTCTGAGCGGCCTAAGTTGGTCAACGGTCAAATCGTCATGCAACCTGAAGGGGTAGACTGCGAGATTATTTATTTTTGCCACGCGGCTGACAAGAAAGGCGATGTGGACAAGATGAAAGGCGGTGAGTACACCTGCATTTGGTTAAATGAAGGCAATCTGTTATTAGAAGAAGTTCACGACATGGGTACGTCAAGGATGGACAGATACCCGCCTACCGGGGCTAGCCGGGCATTCTGGATTATGGATGCGAACCCCAAATATAAAAATTCATGGGAGTACCGAAAACTCGTTAATCCGGGCGATAAGAATGTCAAAGTCATTAAGTACCCCTCCCCATTAAAGTTTGTCCCCGACCCATCAGGTGAGTTTGTCTTTTACGGGCGGCAGGGCAAGTGGGAGATAGACGAAGACGTTAAAGTCCACCGCTACAAATCGGGTAAAGTGGATTATTCTTATTGGATAAAGATGCTGTCAAAGTCTGACACGTTTATCCAAAACAACGTGTTAGGTGAATATGCCGATGTCCGCGAAGGTGAAGTGGTTCACCAAGGCTACGACCCTGAATTACACGTCAGCAAAACAAACATAGAAATCCAACACTATTGGACGCTGATGGTAAATGTGGATTTTGGCCTCAAATGTGGCGCAACCGTCATGATTCAAAATGATGAAGGCGAGATTAGGGTATTGGATGGTTTCTGGACAGACCGTGGGTTTAAAGTCTTATACAAGATGATTAAGGCTTGGCTGATGAACCGTTACCCGTCTCATTGGCGGCAAAAGCAAGTTTTATGGATAGGCGACCCCCGTACCGGCAAGAAAAGAGATTTAATCAACGCATCCACATCCATTGAACTCATCTTAAAAGACTTTCCCGAAGAAAGCTATGTCGTCCCTGCCCGGCCTGATGGGGCTATTGTTGATGATATCGACTACCGCATAGAAACGGTGGATGAATATTTAAAGTACCGCAATGGTTTTTTAATTGCGTCTGATTGTAATGAGCTGGTTAAAGATGCGTTTGCGTTTGGCTATGTGAAAGATGAATTAACCGGCAAGCCGGATAAGCGAAAGTCCGGCAAGTACGCAGAGATTATGGACTCGATACAATACGGGCTGACTTATATCGCTTTGGGCGGCGAAATAGTCACATCCTATAGTGGCGGCACAGTCCATCACGCCTATTGAAACCTGTTGTAAATCCATTAACCTGAAAATAGCGCTGGCACAATGCCGGTGTGAAAAGACTTTTCTTAACGCCTAAGCAGAATGCAGATTGTGAGCCATTGGCTGAATACGTGCGCCAGGCATTTGCGTGGGCGAAAGACTTTAAGCGCCACACACAAAATCGCATTCTTCATACGGACGGTTACTTTAAACACAAAGCTGATATACCGGATTTGGTGGTTAAGCTGTGTGAAGATGATTGCGATAAAAAGGCGCATATCAATTTAGATGCGATAGGCCAAAAGATTGATGCGTTTGTGGCGGTGGCAACGGATGCCGTGATTCAGGTTGAAAAGCCGTGGGAGATACTACCTACCGTTAAGCCCAAATTACCCCAAAATTACCGGGATGAAGTGGCCGGGGCGATTATTAAAATTATTGGCGAGCTGGCCGCTGAGCTTTCAGGCGGTGATGAGAATCTGTATTACCAAATGCTCATCAATGTGCTTGAAGACCGTGAAGGCGCTTATGATTTTATCCGCCAACAGCGCGATCAAATCTATCAGCTGATTGAGCAAGAAGTCCAAGAAAGAGCCTCTACCACAGCAAAGACATTTGACCGGCTGATTCATGATGATATGCAAGAGTCGAACTGGGCGGATCAGGCAGACTCATTCATACACAGCTTTGCCAAATACGACTTTGCGGTTATCAAAACCCCTGAATGGGTGGTGGGCTACGAAGAAGAAATTAAAAACCGCCAAGTTCGAGAAGTCCAACGCACTCTGTTACGTCATGAAAATATTCATCCCAAAAATTACTATTGCTCTGAAGATTCAACATGGGATTGCCACGGCACATTTGAGCTAGACCTATCCACGATATCCCTCAACGACTTAATTTCATTGAAAGACTTTGACGGATTTCTACCTAAAGAGATAGACCGCGTTTGTGAGTTCTTTTGCGACGTGGATAGAAACTGGCTGGATGAAGACTACCACTGCGTCAGCGCGGAGAAGTGGCGCAACTATGAGCATATCCCGGTGATTAAGTATCACGGCAAAGTGGATTGCGATGTCTTGATGGATATTCTCTCAACCAAGGACAAGAAGAGACTGGGCAAGAAATCCAGCTATGAATGTGCGTTGTGGGTCATTCATGATTTTGTGGTTTACGCGCATGTACTTGAAACCAACATCATAAGAAGACCCTATAAAGTTGGCACGTACTCTAAGAAGGGCGAACACAAATACGAAGGCCGTGGCATCTGGTCATTGTGCATTACGTTTCAGGCGGTCATTGATAAGTTTGCCACCATGATGCTTGAGAATGCCAATCTTGCTGCAGGCGGGGTCATTGGTTACAACCGCAGAAAAATTGACGCTGAAAAGTTTCACCCCTCAGATATCCGTGGTGGTGCGCGTATCCCGGTTAAGTCCTCTATTACGGATGGCGGCAATGACCGGCCTATCTTTGAAATCCGCTTTGACTCTCATGTCTCTGAATTTTTTGGGATTATCAGTCAGATGGAGCAGAAGATGGACGAGCGCTCACAAATCCCGTCATTCTCGGTCGGCTTCACTTCAAAGATTACCTCTGTGCGCTCTACAGGTATCGCGTCAATTAATCAGGCCAACATTAATAAGGCTGTTATCCGCAAGCTGCTGCAGTTTGAAAAAGCTGTTGTAAAGCCGCTGATTAAAGAATTGGTCAGTTACCATTTATGGCATACGAAAGACCCACGGATTATTGAGGGTGCGGTGGATGTATCGGTTCACGGCTACTCAGAAATTATCCGCAAAAATGAGAAGCAGCAGAATTTAGATTTGGTCATGCAAAACGCCATAGGTTTACAAAACGCGATTAATCAGATGCAGGCGCAGGGTCAGGACGTGACCGGGCTGGTCGGGCTATTTAAGCGCTATATGGATATGGCCGGATTTGATGCGGATCAATTTTTCTCACAAGGCCAGCTCATTGAGGCGGCTGCAGGGGTTGCTCAGGTAGGCGGCGACCTACCCCAATTAGACGGACGCTCAGCGCCACCTATCGAGACTGATTTATGAAACTATTCAACCACACCGTTTGCGTAGGTGACACCGTTTATTCAGCCAGTATGGGTTATGGCAGAGTTGAGTCTTTAGGTAATGGATTTTACGTCAACCACTCCGGCCAGCGATGGCGTTATAACCGTGATGGCGTAAGAAGCGGCTGTAAAATCAGTGATTTAAGTTGGCATCCCAAACCGGACGGCCTGCAAATTAAAGACTGCGACAAACAAACCGCATTGCAAAAAGTCATTGATGGATTGGCTGAGTCGCTAGGTGAGCATTGTGCTTGAGTTTGACTGTGCCAATAAAAAACATCCACTGACATTATCCGGTGATGCTGAGCTGTTTACTAACTGCAGGCAATTGATAATAACGCGAATTGTCAATAACCACCGTTTTCAGCATTACCGCCAAGTTGAAGGTGGTGTAGCAAAATTGCCTGCAGGTCATTACGAGTTAGAGGTTATGAGTTGTTCTAATGACTGCTGGGCTTGCGTTGAAACGACTGAAACAACTGAAATACCCGAAACTCATTTTTTAATCGAACAAAATTATTGTGTTATTGGAAAATAATATGAACGCATGTTGCCCCGCCGATGTAAAAGCGGTGACTTCTGTTAACGGCACTACTGTCACAACAACTTACCTGGACATGAGAACGAGCCCTCCGACAATTATTGATCAAG
>JAOXNJ010002018.1:0-14182 GCA_028566655.1 Metis holothuriae
AGTTACACACACAAACTCAGAAGTACTGGAGCCCAGGCGGAGGCACGTCCGTCCACCTCGACGTCTCGATTGATACTCTCGACTTGATGACGTCACGCCTGCCTCGATTGTCGCGCTCGAACAGGTTTCACTATATAGAGATCTGGCTGACCCCTAACACAGAGATAATGTGCAGTTCGCTAATGGATCTCAACCTGGCCGACCACCTTGCTGTCTCCTTCGGGATAAATCGTCCCCACAAGGAGCCGCTCACGACGCCTGCCAACAGGATGCGCCAATTCACGCCCTACACACTGCAGTTGCTGGAGGACTCACTTTATACCATGCCATGGCAACAAGTGTACGATTGTGACTCGGCCTCAACCGCTCTCCAAACCTTTTATACCTTGTTCCAAAGATGCCTGGACAAAACCTGCCCACTAATCCTTGCCCAACAATGTAAAGCGTACTCACCCTGGATGTCCAGAAAGCTTCGTAGGATGCAGAAGGCCAAATTGAGATGGACACAAGAAAAGAGAGCAGGGCGCAGGAACGCTGCAGAAGTCAACAGGTACATCGCTCAGTACCATAGGCTGGTGAAGGAAGCCCGTGCCCGCTACTACCAGGAGCAGCTATTAGCCGCAAAAGGTGACACTCGAAAATGCTGGGCCTTGATCCGCGAGGCAGTGGACCTGAAGCAGCCTAAGTCTGGCATACATATCCCGTCGCTTGTACATGCGGGCACCACACAGGTTGCCTCATCTGATGCTGAAAAGGCAGAGGTGCTTAATACGCACTTTGCTACAGCCCCCCATAAGATCGCGGCTCAGATCCCTGACCCGCAAACCCGCATCCAAAAGATACTCAAGGACCCACACACAGGCCATTTGATGAGGCAAGCCCTACATTCACCGACGTAGAAAACCTGTGCAAACGACTTTGCCCTAAACGATCGGCTGGAGCAGATGGTCTATCCCCCCGCATCCTAAAGAGCTGTTATAAGGCAGTACTAGGCCCCTTGACACACATCCTCAAAGTTATTTGGGAGAGCAGAGAATATCCAAGCTTACTCAAGCGAGCAGTAGTGACACCACTCCCCAAGGTTATTGACAGCCCGGACCCGCACAACTATCGCCCAATTAGTGTATTGTCCCCCATTGCCCGAATTTTCGAGACTTTAATGCTAAACCGTCTGGAACACTTCCTCAGTTGTAATGGGCTAAAAACGGAAAAGCAGTACGGTTTTGCTGCCAAAAGAGGCAAAACCCATGCCCAGCTGGACCTTATCAGTCAGATCTGCGAGGGCCTCCAAGGGGGGTCCCACATTCTGGTACTCTTCCTGGACTATCAGAAGGCATTCGATACAGTTAATCACGCAGTACTATTGCAGAAGTTAGGGGATGCCAGGATCGGCAGCAAGGCATTGCAATGGTTCTGCAGTTACCTAACGGATCGCACTCAGGTAGTCAAGGTTAACAACGTGCTGAGCTCGCCTGAAGCCATGACGGCAGGGGTGCCACAAGGGGCCGTGCTATCACCTACTCTATTTGCCTTCTACATAAGAAGCCTAGTAGCTTTAGCCCCTTGCCGGACAGTTCTTTATGCAGACGACACAGCCATGGTCTTTTGCGGCCCTTCCAAGAGTGCCACATTCGCATCGCTTCGGCAATACCTTAGCAAGCTACAAGAATGGCTGCGACAGCACCGCATTGCTGTGAACCCCAAGAAATGTGTGCTCCTGGGCTTCAGGACCCCACGTGGGGCCTACTGGCCAGACGAACAGGTGCTACTCAATGATACCCCACTGCCCTGGGCCCAGGCTGTGGACGGGATCTGCTCAGTTAACTACCTAGGCCTCCTTATCGATGACACTCTATCCTGGAAACCCCAGATAGCAAAGGTGTTGGGCAAGGTAGGTAGGGCGGTAAGTGTCCTACGTCGTGGCAAACACGTGCTGACTGAGCCAGCCCGCCTAGCAATATATCACTGCCTCTTTATGTCTCATGTCCAATCCTCCATTCTGCTGTGGGGCTCTGCCCCCACCTCTACCATGCACCCTCTTGTCATCGCTCAAAAGAAAGCCATTCGCTTAGTATTTGGTGAGCCATACAATGCCCACACATACCCAATCTTTAAAGATCACTCGCTCCTGACTGTAGGAAACCCTTTTATTTAATCTGTGCTCCTCCTAGTGCTGGCACGCCTCCAGGGGTCTGTTCCCCTGGTGGTGCAGCGCCTGTTAAGGACAGTGGCCGAGGTGCGCTCGCAGCATGCCGGCCACCACCTTTGTCTTCGCTCGACCACGGAAGCGGGTAACCGCCCTCGCCTTGACGAAGCCTCGTGGAGGCTTGAGAGGCTTAGGTCTCAAGCACCCTGCACTATCCCGGCTGTGTGGAACTCCATGAGAACATCAGCCATTTGGTCACACCCTGATGACAAAAAATTAGCTAAGACGTCTGTGGTCCGAAAGCGCCTCCCCCTGCTCTCTGAAAGCTGAAGCGCGGGTCAAGCCGAAAGACATACATACATACATACATACATAAGTAATGTGAGTGGGTCGGCGTCTGTGACGTGTGTCATTTTGTGTGTCGTTCGCTCCATCTGTCACGATCCACTTAGCGCTGCACCCAAGGAATCCGAGGCCACGCCAATCGACCAGAGGAATGCGACAACCGACACTGCCCAAAACTCACACACACACAACACTACATAATCTGTAGGTACTTCTGCTGTGAACTTCGACTATTGCGCATACTTCGACTAAATCTTTTTGCTGCTTCTGGTCCATGCGTTTTTCCAGCTTCTTTTTCTACTATGGCCAGTTCTCCCTTCAAGCTTCAACGACGTTTTGGGGTTCATGTTTAGTTCTTTACAGGGTCATCCCGCTATTTCGACTTTTCAAATTGCAAAAGCATTTCATGAAAATACTGCAAGCATGTAATGGTCAACGCAAAATAGTACATCAAAAAGCCTTAATGTGCACTCGTAGGTACAAAAGTGACACAGTAAAATTTGAACTCTTCCTTAACATTTTCTGTGCATTGTTTGCAAACTTTTCTTATTAGCAAAGCTATACAAATTCGTAGGGGTGGCACAAGTCGTTTCAATCTTATCGCAAATCATGACAAATCCCCTAGACCAAACGTTCAAATAAGGCAGAACAGAAAATTGTGCAGCAAATAAGCATTTCTTCCAAGAATTGTTGTAGAAAAGATTTTCAAATTTAGCTGGTGCACCCTGTACACTTTTAGGTGAGGGGCCAGTTTGAAAGCCAGTGAGTGTCATTGGACCAGCTGCTTTGCATGATTCTTGTTGAAGAGATGTCTGTCGGACCCATAGAGCCAAGTTGGTCACATTTCCTGCTCAGGGAGGATTCCAGGACTCAAATCGGCCCAAAGCCCTGGCGTTTTTGTGCCCTAAAGCACTTGACAGCCAGTGTGACATCAATACGCTCCATTCAGAAGTGATGCAGATGAGATGCATGAAATTCTCAGCCCCCATCATCATCAGGGATATTTGCCACCTATGTCCTTAAAGTCTTTCTTCAGAGGCTCAGCCAAATTTGCTGCTTATTGAAGCCATTAAGCCAAAGCTCCTAATTTCAACCATGGAACCACTTAATAACCAAGGAACAAGAAGTTCTCAAAGCACTATTTAAAACATAAATATCAACCACTAGAACAAAAATACTTTAGACTCAAAGAAAAGTAAGATTGAACAATGAGTTAACAACTTTCAGCTGTTCCACAAGTACTTGTAGTACTGGCCCCCGTTCCTCATGGTGTCCAGCCTGCCGTCCAACTCGACGTAGTCGTCGTCGTTGTTGTTGTTGTTGACGGTGTGGTTGTTGCAGCATTGCCGGCTGCAGTTGTCGTCGTCTCAAGTGTCCCAGGCTCATTTTTCACGGCGCACGCACTTCTTTCTTATCACAACATGTAATGATCGCCTCAACATTACCACAAAAACTACTGTATGTACCTTCTAATGACGATACTTAGAACAGTGCTCGTTTTTGGTGACTGCAGTAGCTGAATAAGAGTACATATAAAAAGTGGACTTGTTTGCGGTAAATGTGATTGTGACTTGACTGGGCCTTTGGCTGCGATGCGTCTTTGGATAACGTCAATTAGCAGTCGATGATGAATGACAAGGAGTCGACGACGAACGACCACTCGCTGACACTGACAAATTGAACGCACATGCATGCAGCTGCCACCACTCTCTAGTAATGGCCAACACTGACTATTAGGCGGCCAGAACCTACAAAGCCACTCACATTTGTAATAAGAAGTGAAGCATACAAAGCTTATTATTCACCCTCTATTGAAAGATTCCTGCAACACTCGTTAATAGCAATAATAGCCAAGTATGTGTGTTTTGTTTATAAAGGTCAATTAAAGATGTTTTAGTGAAAAAAGGAGGTTTTAGGGCAAAAAAAGGCTTGGCAAACTGGAACAGCTGCCAAATTGACAATTCGCAAATGCATTTTTGCACTAGCCTGACAGAGGCACTTAACACGAATGTAGGTACCTAGTTGAATTGTTGTGCAACAATGGGTAGCAGCTGATGTGCTTGGCTAATAGTCGTGGGTGGCCGCTGACGACAAACGTCAGTGCAGGAATGCTGAGAGCCCCCTGATTGATTGGACCACTTCTGTCTAACTACAATGACCAGAGGATGCACAACAACAACGGGTGCAATGAGTAGATACAAAAGATTAATAAAGTAGGTATTTTAAGTTACTTAAAAGTCCTGGAGCAAGGACTCTTAATTGATTGATTGGTGAGACAACAAGTACTTAGACACTGATTGATCGATCGATCCATCAATCTATTGACAACATAATACACTGTTCCTGTTACAATACTTGTTATTAAGAACAATTTTTGTTCATTTTTACTGTGACTTTTGTCTCTATTCAAAATGTCGCCTAACGTAAGTACATTTCACTGTCAATGTCACAGGAATTGTCAGTATTGTCCATCAAGTGGTGTCCCTTGTCAATGTCAGTCAAAATCGTCATCAACACAATAAGGGCGACGTCAACTCCAGATGTAGGTATATGTACGGCCACAATGACATTCATTACGTGACGACAGAATTCAAATATTGACAGGCTCAACCAATGTGTAATGACAAGGATCCCCTTATTGAGATTGAGGTTTTTAAGAGCCTCAATTAAGGCTATTTTACTCACTTTTTCACTACTTTGTAATAAGAAGTTCTTCTTTTGTCATGGTTTTTTGTCAGTAGAAGTTGTTTTACCTAGATACCTAATAGTGGTGGATGAATTGGTGGTTGATCTCTCTGTTGGATTCTTAAGCGTGAGTGACACGTTGTAATCTCTGAGTGACATCGCCCATTATTAAGGTGACAGCTGTGGGCCACGGATACTAAGCGTCTCGTGTTGACAAGTGCGGCTGACGTGACACCACGAGCTTCACTTGGGACCAAAACAACTGGCATTACAAAAGCACTACATATTAACGAGAGAAGAAGAAAAAGAGTCATTAAAAGTACCTAATTATTTGCAGTTCTTTTATTGGGAGCCAGTAAAAAGATGGAGATTTCTGGGGAGACATTGAACGCAAGTGCAGACAAAATGAACATTTTCTTTGACAATATCTGCAAAATCTCTTGGGAATAGAAGAACTATAAAAAGAATTCCTTGTTAATAGGTATTGTTAGTGTAATGGTGATTGTCGTTGTTCTTGACAACTGGTGACAACGGTTCGGCCCCTTTGAGGGGCGCACCTCTTCCCACCATCAACTCTTGTCATGAATGAGAAGAAAGAACAACACAATGAACATTCTCACAACAGAATTGCATATAGTACCTACTGAAGAAATGTGGAGAATATTGGACAAAGACCAAAATAAGCTCATAATATAAGGATCTAAAGAAATGTCTTCTTCCACTCAAGTACATATTATGAATGTGCCCTTAATAAAAAAAAGCTTTTATTACTTGTACCTATAAAGCAAAAAACGTCATTTTTGCATAAAAAATTGCTATAATTCCCATCAATCCTCGTGTTCTTGACAGAAACACATGACGAATCCGGTGCTCGTGATTACTCCTCCAATGTCGTGTGGTTCCGATTGGGGTTGACGGAGCGGAAGCTGATGAGGATTGACGGACACACGTGCGGACACGAGCAAATGCACGTCAATCAACAGGCACACAGGAAAACCAACCGAAAAAAAACACGCTTCTTAAAAGATATTTTACCTACAAACTTCCTTAACAAACTTTGTACTTCTATGTACTTTTACTAGTAAGCCTAAAAAATGAGGGGAAAAATCCTTAAAAAGCATTTTACACAACACAATTAAAGAAAAAGAGAAATCGAGGCAAGCATAATTGACGACATGTCCAATGAATGATGATCGTTCAGTGTGAATTTCTTAGAGAAACACAACGATTTTTTTGGGGTTCAAGTCCAGTACTACTCTGTCCTTTGTAGTAAGTATCATTAATTTCTTATGTATTTTTATAACGTTTAAAGTAAAAAAGTTAGGGAAAAGTTTCAAAGAAGTAGCAGTAGATAAAAACTGTTGGTGATTACGTTTATTGCTGTGGAAGGAATTTGGGCAGTCAATAAAGCGGATTTTGGTAAGTGAGTAAATGGAAGTTGTACGTAGTAGTGGTGGATGAAAAATAGTGCGTGTTGTTATGGACGCACATAATAGATGTTGTGTATTGGCTGGCCACGGAGATGGATGATAAATGGTGTCCGTAAATGATGATCGTGGCCGACCGACTTGCTCGGACAAGGGAATAGTGATGGATGGACGCCGACACGACAACAACACTCATAAACAACAACAATGACCATCTTCTTCGATCTTTCCACAAAAAAATCGCTCAAAGGACAATACTACTTAAACAGTCATCAGTCCAGGAAAAAAAGGAGTCGCTTACTTTTAAAGACTTGGGCAGAAAACTCAGTAAGAGAAAAAGTTCAGTAAAGAAGTAATGATCTGGGGATGCGATCAATTGTGCCACGCTCAATTGTGTCACGCTCAATTGTGCAAGGATCAATTGTGCAAGGATCAATTGTGCCGCGCTCAATTGTGCTGGGACAGAGAAACGTTTTTTTATATTAATTTTTTTATTATGCAAAAAGGAGAAAATTGATGGTGCCCTCTTAACCTAAGTATTTGATATCGAAGTCTTGTCGACATTAAGGCAAGAATTGTTACTTTTTTGAGTAGCTCCAATTGATTTCACTCTGTTAGCTCTGAGGTGAGCCACGCCCCATTGTTTAGTGTGCAAGTGGTGGTTTTGAGCTCGTTTTTGTAGCAAAGGAGAAATGGGAGAGAGGGAAAAGGAGCGATGGTCGTTCGTCTGCTGACGTTTGTTTGCCGCTCTGACAGCATGACAAACGAGCACGGACGATTGTCAATGGCAACTCATTTATTTCCACCAGCAAGCTCGCAACGAAGACTTGTACAAACGACGACTTGCAAAGGCGGCAAGAAGAAGTTTCGAGCGAACAATTCTGACAACAAAACCCTGCCAAGACAATCACTTCTCCCCTCTCCATTTACCAGCAAGATTTACTACTACTACTCCAAATTCTTACAGCCTCTCATACTAATAACGAGCTTTATGGCCCTCTCGTCGTCCTATCTACTACTTTAGGTCTAATAAACACTACTATAGGTAGATACATAAATACTAGATAGTATTTCTCTTAATCCAGACTGTGACACCAGCTGACCCTAAACAACATTATTGTGTTTGGCCCAAATAACCCTTTTTCCACTGGTAGGTACCTACTTTCTTTAGTAAAAATATTAGTGAAAAAGAACTTTTATTATTCTAAGGAACGTTTTTGAGGAGACATACATAATGAGCTTACTACATACCTAGTTGGTCGGTCATTTGTTTAGGTAAAACTGTTTATACGTGGAAGAAGAAATGTATAAATCTTTTGCTCTCTGTTTTTGCCTGTTGTGTTGTGTCCCAAATCATCCATCTTGCCAGTCTTTGTCTCTGGCACTTTTACGAGTGGTTTTTGGGATGGGCGATTGGCGGCGTCGATCGCCGGTCCATCGATCATGGCGGCTGTGCGCGTCTCTCTTATTATTTTCATTGCAAGCAATCATCATCGCTCATCCCAGTCAGAGAAGCAAACTCCACACTAAACAACAACAAAGACTATACAACAACCGAACCCAATACTGCATGTACAAGACTCATTTAAGTAAAAGTTGAGGTGATATGTACTCGATTGGGTGCTTTCTCACAACTATTTTTAAGTGGACCCCAAGTCAAAAGTTCATTTTTGTGACTTAAAAAGAGGTTTGGTGTGGAAAAAAAGAGCCAAATTTTGGCCAAAATTCAGTCACTTGTTGTAGATAGCAGTGTTGTTTTAAGTTATATTAATAAGTCTTGCTTATTTATAAGACCTTTTTGGAGTTGTTAGTACAACCAAATGTAGTTTCTGCTACTGCAGGTTGTTATGAGAGCTCGTCTCACATTACTTCCCTCTCTCTCTATTTGTTTCTCGCAGCTAAAAATAGGGCCGGGGCAATTCTCCGGGGTCCACGAGATCAGTCGAATCTCACAACAACTCACAGTACACAAAATATCGAACTAAAACAAATACTATGAAGTTTTATTTATGCCCCATTACAAAAAATACAATGTTTTGGTTTAGTGAGAAGTGGGATTGTACGTCGGCAGCTGTCAGACAAGGAGGTTCTTGCATGATGAACGAGCTCACACGCAGCCAGCAATACTTCGACCTCTAGGTACATAAATTTTGAGAAAAAAAAAACTTCAAAAAAATGCTTTAAATTTCGGCTTTTTTTGGGCCAAAAATTGAAACTCACTTCAGTAAGAGTTAGCTCCATTTTTGGGGTTGGCAAAATGCGAGCCTTAACAGTAAGTGCTCATGGTGACAAGTATAGTGAGATACTGTACTGATCAGAGTAAATGAACTAAACCCCTCATATATATTATGTTCTTAATTTGGGACTTTCGGAGTCGTTCATATGTGGTTTTCGGACTCTGCTTTGAAGTCTGATGCCACGTGCTGACTATGGCCAAAAATCGATGCATCATGCACTTCTTATTAGGAGATGTTTTTAGTGAAGGACTACTACTGTGTTTAAGGAGATCATTAGGCATGCATGTGCGAGTCCGGATGATGAATTCAGTCGTTGTCTGGCCATCATTAGCCGACGTCGAGCAGGCAGACCATTAGCCCCAATGGATGGATCACTACTGCACACACCCAAGATGAACGAGCAATGCCAAAGCAGGAGATGCACACATTCTTTCTCTACGAAAAGCTGCGTTTTCGGCATGCTATTAAGGAGGAGAGGTTTGGCCAGTGGGATACAGAAATTGTTCCGTCTAAAAACAATCTGATTTGGTGCAGAAAACACTTTTGTCAGTATTAAAAGTATGACTGGGTAATGTGAAATGATGAAAAATGACGCTTATTTAGTACTTTAAAGAAAAACACTATTATCTAACTCTTTGGACACTCCTTAAAAGAGGACCAAAGAGTTGCAAGTCCTGGCGTGCGACATTTCGCGGCGCTTTTGGCGCGCAATTTGGGCGCTTTTTAAGACGTTTCTGCTGGTCACATTTCCACCGCTCTCTCGCCTGGCGTCGCTACTACAGTGCGCGTAAACAAAAAATCGACCACTCATCCTCGCCTGGCTCTCTCGTCGAGTGACTTGCAGAAGCTCATCCTTCGACTTCATCATGGCCCTCACGTCCACGGGTGAGAGCTCGTTCTAGTGATCGTCCTTGTTGTTCATCTTGCTGTACTTGTTGTTGAGACCGATGTTCGTTTTGTAGCGGGTCTGTTGTCGCTACTGGAGGACTCGTCGTCGGACGTGCGCACGTTCGCGTTGCACAAGTTGCTCGACTCGGGGCTGTCGCAGGGCCTCGACCTGACCGACGTCTTCTGGCCCGAGGTGTCGGACCGCATCGACGTCATCGAGAAGCTCTACGAGGACGAGGCCTTCCGGGGCAGACTCAAGGCCGCCCTCGTCGCCTCCAAGGCAAAAGAGGCCCCAAAAATCGTATTTTCTTTTTTCACTTATATTAAATGTTCTCGTTGAATAGGTCTACTTTCATTTGGGTTCGTACGAGGATGCGTTATTGTTCGCGCTCTCGTCGGGCTCCGAGTTCGACGCGCTGCTGGAATCTGCGCCTTCGTCCGAGTTCGTCTCCACCATGGTGTCCAAGTGCATCGACTCCTACGTGGCCAGGAGACGCGGCCAGAACGACAACAACAACACCAACGCGGCTTTGATCAAGCGCGAGGAGGCCTTGGTCAACAATCTGCTTGATCAGAGCATTAGTCAGGGTCAGCTTAAGGAGGCGCTTGGAGTCGCCATTGAGGCCAAGAGAATGGATGTGTTCCGAAGAGCCATCCTTGCCTCGGTAAATTTCTCTAATATATCCTCATTTTCTCCTTCAACGAAAGTTTGAATGGCTTTAACTTGGCTTTTTTTTTAATTTTCGCGTTTGAATTTTAGAATGACCGCGATGCGCTCTTGAGTTACGCTCTGCGTGTCTCCTTGACGTTGGTTAAGAACCGCACATATCGCTTGGAGCTACTGAGCGCCTTGATCAGTCTCTATCGCGAGCTGGAGAAGCCCGATCTGGTGCAAATGTGTCAGTGCCTCATCTTCAGAGACGATGCCGACGACGTTGCACACGTTTTGGAAACCCTGTCGAAGGTGATTGCTTTCTTCTTTTGTTTTGGTGATTGCTTTGTTCTTTCATTTTGTAACTTTGCTCTAATTGTGCTGTTTTGGTTGTTGGAAAGGGCTCCGAGAACGATCAGTTGATGGCTTACCAGATTGCCTTCGACATGTACGAGTCGGCCACGCAGCAGTTCTTGAACAAGGTGGTGCAAGCGTTAATGGCCACTGCGCCAATGTTGGGCGAGGAGGAGGACGACGCTGCCGTAAAAGAGGAAGTAAAGGAAGAGAAAGATGAGGCCGACGTCGAGATGAAGGAGACAACCACCAAGAAATCGAAGAAAACTTTGAGCCCGGAAGAGAGACAACGAATGGATACGCTGGAGAAGCTAACAGAGATTCTCTCAGGCAACAAGACCATTTATCTCCATCTCCAGTTTCTCATGCGCAATGACCACGCTGACTCACTCATTCTTAAGCAAACCAAGGTACAGAAACTACACCGAATTGTGAATTTGAGTCACGACAATACTTATTTTGATTTTGTGGCCTAATACATGTTTTTCAATTCATATCTAGGATGCTGTAAGAGTTAGCATTTGTCACACGGCAACGGTCATCGCAAATGGTCTCATGCATTGTGGCACCACCCACGATGCCTTTCTTCGTGACAACCTCGAATGGCTCGGTCGAGCTACCAATTGGGCCAAGTTGTCAGCAACTGCAAGTCTTGGTGTAATCCACAGAGGGCATGAAACCGACTCACAAGCGTTGATGCAGAGTTATTTGCCTAAGGACGCCACAAACAGCTCAGGATATGCTGAGGGTGGTGGACTATTTGCCTTGGGCTTGATTCACGCCAACCACGGTACCCTTATTACGGACTACCTCCTCGATCAGGTACCTTTCTTAATGTGGTAAACGTACAAGCACATAAACGAGTTAAATATTAACGGTTGCTGTGATGTAGTTGAAAGAAGGAGCAAATGAGCCCGTTCGCCACGGTGGATGCCTCGGCTTGGGACTGGCCGCAATGGGAAGTCAAAGCATGGAGGCTTACGAGCAATTGAAATCGAATTTGTACGAGGATGACGCAATCATCGGAGAAGCCGCTGGAATGGCAATGGGTCTAGTACAGTTGGGTTCGAACTCGGAGTCTGTCATTGAGGACTTGGTATCCTATGCCCAAGAGACTCAACACGAGAAGATTATCAGGGGCTTGGCTGTTGGCATTGCCTTGGTTATGTATGGTCGACTGGAAGAGGCCGATACTCTCATAGAGACGCTCTCGAAGGACAAGGACGCCCTGCTGAGAAGAGCTGCCATGTACACCATTGCCATGGCTTACTGTGGAACTGGCTCGAACAAAGCCATTCGTCAGCTACTGCATGTAGCAGTGAGTGATGTCAACGACGATGTCAGACGGGCCGCCGTGACGTCCCTTGGCTTCTTGTTGTTCAAGACACCTGAAAATTGCCCTGGCGTCGTCTCTCTACTTTCTGAATCGTTTAACCCGCATGTGCGCTACGGGGCTGCCATGGCCCTCGGAATCGCCTGTGCTGGCACTGGCAGCAAGGAAGCAATGGCCCTACTAGAGCCACTGGCCAACGATCCCGTCAACTATGTTCGTCAGGGCGCCTTAATAGCGAGCGCTCTGGTGCTTATTCAACACACTGAGGCGACATCTTCCAAGGTTAAGGAGTTCAGAGCGCTGTATGCCAAGACCATTGCAGACAAACATGACGACGTCATGGCCAAGTTCGGAGCCATTTTGGCCCAAGGCATAATTGATGCTGGTGGCAGAAACATGACGGTGTGTCTCCATTCAAGAACTGGCCACACCAATGTCCAGGCTGTTGTGGGGATGCTGGTCTTCTGTCAGTACTGGTATTGGTTCCCACTGACGCACTTCTTGTCTCTGGCATTCGTCCCCAGTGCTCTAATTGGCCTAAACTCCAACCTCGACATGCCAGTTGTCTCCTTTAGGTCCAATGCCAAACCTAGCGTCTTTGCTTATCCTCAGCCACTTGAGGAGAGGAAGAAGGAGGATAAGGAGAAGGTAAATTGTACTCACGCCTTAAAAACTCATACCTTTTCTAAGCAAAGTTTTCTCTTCAGGTGGCAACGGCGATCTTGTCGATTACGGCCAAGCAGAAGAAGAAGGAGAACGAGCGCCGTCGTGGCACTGGGGCAGCAGGCTCTTCTACTACGGTGGAGAAGATGGATGTCGACGCCAAGAAGGAAGAGGAGAGCAAGGAGAAGACCGAGGAGAAGAGCAGCGAGGAGAGCAACACTGCTAATGGTACTGCCTCAAGCACCGTTGTGAACAAGACTTATGACGTGCTTTCCAATCCGGCACGTGTCATCACTCCTCAGTTGAAGGTCATGCAGATGGAGGACGAGACCAAGTATCAGCCTCTCAAAGACGTTTCTGTCGGAGGTGAGTTGTAAGAAATATGCTCAATTAAGGAACAAATTAATGAATGAGGATTTCGTTGTAGGAATCATTATGATGCGTCGCTTGACGGACGAGCCCTGCGAGATCGTGGAGCCCGTGAGCGTGAAGAAGTCGTCCGACGGGTCCAAGGAGGACAACGACGATGGCGCCAAGGAACCAGAGCCTCCTCAACCATTCGTATACACTGGGGAGGATTAATGCGACACTGTGTCATTATTGTGTCGTTTTGATGGCTAAAATTGCCCTTCATATATCGAGGGGATAATGCTTACATTGAACTACATTTCATCTATTCTCTTCAGCTAAACTTTCACTTGCGTCTTGAAAGCGTCGAAATGAATAGTCGTTACTGGTTCTTCGATATATTGCACCAATTGTGAGCTCACAATATCTTTAAATTAGAACATAGAAACCAATACGTATATAGTGCGTTATAGCAAGACTTTTTGTATATGTTTCTGCTACTAACTGTCTCAAACACACATGTACACTTTTTTAGATCCCAAAATGCAGCCTACCCAAGGATGCACATGGATACCAGAAGCTCACACACAAAATTTCAGGTCCCTAGCATCAAAATTGAGGTGCCCCCAGCCAAAAAACTTTTCTGTAATATTATCGCTCTTATGTACTGCAGCAATTCTGCTCACTTGACTACAGATGCCAAAAAAATGACAAAGTGCTAAAATTACCAACAAGTTCTGTATTTTATTGGGTTGAATAGATTTGAAACACTAATTATAACTAATTTCTCTAAAAAAATGACAATCCATTTTGGAAATATAAGGGTATTTTTCCAAACATTGGACATATTTTCCAAAAATTTCCAAAAACTTCTTTTTTCTCTCTTTAGATATTTTCAAAATGTGTGTGAGGTTTCAATTTTACATAAAAATGCTGAGATTTTGCAGATAACTCCAATGATTAAGCTTTCTTTGCTTAGTGAGCAGAATAGCTGCAGTACATAAGAGCAATATTAGTACAGAAAAGGTTTTTGGCTGGGGGCACCTCAATTTTGATGCTAGGGACCTGAAATTTTGTGTGTGAGCTTCTGGCATCCATGTGCAT
>JAOXNJ010002129.1:0-14179 GCA_028566655.1 Metis holothuriae
CTCGGTATCACAAGGATGGCGCGAAAAAGTCATTGCCTCACCAGAGAAAAAAATTGCTGCGTTGAAACCTCAAGCTACGTTCTTAGAGATGCCCTTAAGAAAATTAAAGGCTGCGCTAGCCCAAAAAAACAAGTACAGAGAAGTACGCTTATGCTGCTGAGTTTTGATTTTGATGGGACTTTGGTGAACCCTCCGGAAATTTTGGAGCCACCTGCGGAGTTTTTTGCTGCTTTGGAGACTTTGATTGCTCGCGGGGCGAAGTGGGTGGTGAACACGGGACGGAGCATGGAGCATGCGCTGGAGGGTTTGCATGAGGCGGGTTTGGAGGGGAAATTTCGGCCTGATTTTTTGCTGCTGCGCGAACAGGAGATTTGGCAGCCCGATGGGCAAGGAGGCTGGGAGGATTTTCAGGACTGGAACAGGCAGCTGGGCGAGCGCTGGGAAATTTGGTGGCAGGAGCATGAGGCAATTTTGGAGGAAATTCGCCAAGCGTGGGAGACTTCAGATCGAGGGGTATGGATGGAGGATTCTTATGATCCTGCCGGAATCACCGCCTGGAGTGAGCAGCTCCTGGAGGATTTTTTGCCCGTGTTGCGCGATTATCGCTCGCATTATCCGAGCTTGAGCTGGCAGCGCAACCGCATTTGGTTGCGATTTGTGATTGCGGGCTATGACAAGGGGGCTTTGCTCTCCGAGTTGGCGCGTCATTTAGGTCTCAAGCCTTCGCGAGTGTTTGCTATGGGTGATGGGCACAATGACTTGGAGATGCTTGACCCAGAAGTGGCGGGCTACTTTGGCTGTCCAAGCAATGCCTGGGCGGAGGTCAAGCAGCGGGTGGAGCAACGCGGCGGTTGGTTGCTGCAGCGGCCAGCGAGCTATGGGGTGGCGCAGGCTTTGGAGCGCTTGGATGCGCAGTGGGGTTAGCGATGTTCGCAATAACTTAATTCTTCAATTATGGGCACCTCTAAGAGCCTCCCTTGGGCTTCAACTTGCCCTTTTTTCCTCTGGCTTCGTTGATGACAATCCTTAAGTATCTCAAGGATGGCGCGAATTGCCATTGCCTTGCCAGAGAAAAAATTGCTACGTTGAAACATCAAGCTAGGTTCTTAGAGATGCCCTTATGGAAGGATTTTGCAAATTTTAATCAATGTCTGAATTTTCATAGAGATTGATGAGGCTTCTGTCGAGCTCACCCGCAATCTGAAAAATTTTGAGCGCTTGCTCAACATTTTCTCCTTCAAAGGCAATGAGCGTTTCAAATTCCCCCCCTACACTGCCTCTTAATGCAAAGTCTTTGGTAGCAATGAGAAGGTAATCTTTGCCGTGATAGGAGTACTTCAAAATGATGCTGTGATCATTTTTTTCAATCTCTGTAATTTTGGACACCGTTTCAATATTCGCTGCTTCTCCTAAAGGTGCTTTATATTCTTCAGGCGCGGTTGGTATGAGCAGTCTTTCTGTTACCTGCTCCTCATCGAACTCTATGATGAATATCCAACTCGCAAGTGCCCCTTGAGAGGGGGTTGGTTTTACGAATTTGCGTGGAATTTCCTCTGCGTTGAGGGTGCAGAGGAAAGCGAACATGAAGGTAATAATAATTTTCATTGGTTTAAACTGTTGCCGTAGCGGTAAACTCGATTTCTCCAGCCGGCCATCCAGCGTTGTTCGCCTCTCGCGGGCGGGGAGTTCTTCACGCGGCGGGTGAGGACGACGTCGGCACTGCGGGAAAATTCAGCGATGGTGGGCTGGCGCATTTCTTGAAGAACTTGCAAAAGTCCCCAGCCTTGGCCTTGGTAGCGCTCGACGGGATTAATGCCTTCGCCTTTGAAGTTGACATAGTCGATGAGGGCAAACAGGCCTTCGGGTGAGCCCGCAAGGGTGTTGAAGTTATGTTGGATGCGGGCGCGGTCTGCGGCGGGCGCGGCGGCTAGCATCTGCGGCAAGGCGGCGTCAAGGCGCTGGGCGATGAAGGCGGCTTGCAGAGAAATCGTGTTTTTCAGGTAGTTGCGCAGTTCGACTATGCGCGCGCTGTTGCGGGCGGCGTCGAACTCGGCACGGTTATTCCACGGGCAATCCATGCGCGCATTGAGCCAAGCTGGCGGGCGTTGACCGCGAGCGCTCAGGAAATCCAGCAGCTGAGGGAAGCTCTCGGTAAATCCCTGACCGCGGTAGTTGGCGGGAAACCAGATGAAGTGGCCGATGCCCAAGCTGGCAAAGCCTTCGCCAGCATTCCACGCGGTGAGGCCCGAAACTTTGCCGCCTGATTCATTGCGCCAGATGGCTTGGCCAACGGCATTAAGCTGCGCTTGGGTGAGCTGGGAGCTGGGCGAAGGGCGGGTGGGGACTTGGTTGGTGGGCGGGTTTTGCTGCTGGCCGTAGGAATTGCTGACATTGGGCAGGCAGGCGCTCAAGGAGAGGCTCAAGCAGGCAAGAGTGGGAAAAAGAGCAAGGCGTGACATGATAACAAATCTGGCAGCAGGAAGTGAAAACTCAAGTACTGTCTTATGTGGGGCTTGAGTTTGTAATACCACTTACCCAGTATAAGCGCTTCGCGTATATTTTCAGATGCCGAGCTGGAGCTCGGCGTTCCCGGGGGGTGATAACACTTTGTCCCTGAGCCATTCCAGTTTTGCTCCAAAGTGATACCTCAAGCCCCATGCCGATCTAAGCTGCGGTAGTGGATGGCTTCGAGCAGATGCTCTTTTTCAATGTTCTCGCTGCCAGCCAAATCGGCCACGGTGCGGGCGAGCTTGAGAATGCGGTCATGGGCACGGGCTGAGAGTTTGAGACGCTCCATGGCGGATTCGAGCAATTGCTGGCTAGCTCCATCCAAGGCGCAAAACTGCTTGATGCCGCGAGAACTCAACGCGGCGTTGGTCGCAGCGGGGTTCTCAAAGCGCTCAATCTGCCGTGCCCGCGCCTGCTCGACGCGCTGGCGAATGGTGCGGCTGTCCTCGCCGTGAGCGGCACTCTGCAAATCGCGGAAGGGCACTAGCGGCACCTCGCAGTGGATGTCAATGCGGTCTAACAGCGGCCCTGAAATGCGCTGCCGGTACTGCTCAATTTGTCTTGGGCTGCAGGTGCAGGGATGGTGCGGATCGCCCAAGTAGCCACAGGGGCAAGGGTTCATCGCAGCTACCAACATTACCTGCGCGGGGAAGGTCAGGCTACCCGCCGCGCGGCTGATCGAAACCTGCTTGTCCTCCAGAGGTTGGCGTAAAACCTCTAAAGTACTGCGACGAAATTCGGGCAACTCATCCAAAAACAGCACTCCGCGATGCGCCAAGCTGACCTCTCCTGGGCGTGGATTCGAGCCTCCGCCCAGCAAGCCCGCTTCGGAGACGGTATGGTGCGGGGATCGAAAAGGACGCCGTAGCACCGCGCCTTGGCTGGCATCGAGCAAACCCGCAATGGAATGCACGCGAGTGACTTCAATGGCCTCGATCTCGGCAAGTTCGGGTAAAATTCCGGGCAAGCGTTGCGCCAGCATGGACTTTCCTGTCCCCGGCGGGCCAAGCATGAGTAGATTATGCCCTCCGGCAGCGGCCACTTCCAGCGCGCGTTTGACGGCCTGCTGGCCTTTGACTTCGGCGAAATCTTTTTCCTCTTGCTCAGCGGAAGATTTGAGCAAATCCGCTCTCGATAAGGCCAAGGCTTCCAAGGGCTCTTCGCCGGTGAGTGCTCGCCAAGCCTCTTCGAGGCGATTAACGGGGTAAATTTCCATGCCTTCGACCAAGGCCGCTTCTCGGGCATTGGCTTCGGGCACAAACAGCCGCTTGCGCCCCGCATTGCGGGCACATTGGGCGACGGAAAGCGCGCCGCGCACAGGCCGCACGCGCCCATCCAGAGCCAACTCGCCAATGAAGGCGGCATCCTGCCAGTCTTGGGTGGGCTGAGATTCGGCTGCGGCAATCAGGGCCAAGGCAATCGGTAAGTCAAAGCTCGGTCCCTCTTTGCGCAAGTCGGCGGGGGCCAGGTTGATGGTCACTCGCTCGGCAGGAGCAGCAAAGCCCGAATTGGCCAAGGCCGTCCTCACCCGATCGACGCTCTCGCGCACGGCGGCATCGGGCAGGCCCACCAGCACCATCTTCACCTCTCCCGGGCCAGCATCGACTTCGACTTCCACCTCAGCGGCATCGACACCTCGCAAAGCAGCTGAAAAAAGTCGCGCAAACATGACAGGGGAAAGCTAGCCTCACTGAGTTCTACTTGGCAAGTGCTTTTCCTGGGGTTAAACTCAAACTATGCATTGGACTTTTCCATAAAAAGCTTATCAGGCCAATAATAACAAGGCCTCAACGCCGATTATGCACCGAAAGCGATGTCACCCCATCGGTGAGGCGCAAAATCGGTGGACGACCCTGTTTTTGCAGGGATCAACGATTTTTCTCAAGGGCATCTCTAAGTACCTCATTTTGCCGCTAGCTTGCCCTTTTTTCCTCTGCCTTGCGATCTAAGACAAATCCTCGGTATCACTTGGAGCCGCCAAGGATTGTCTTTTCCTCGACAGTGAAAAAAATTGCTGCGCTATCGCCTAAAAGCAGGTATTTAGAGACACACTAAAGTGAAACAGATTTGGAATCCGCAAGCTTCATCTTCAACGGCCAACTTTACGAGGGCACGTCACTTGGCTTAAGCCCCTTTGATCTAGGCCTCACCCAGGGTCTCGGCTGCTTTGAGACTCTCTGGGCCGCCCCGCAAAAAGCTCCCTTCGCCGCAGCTGAGCACTATCAGCGCTTCCAATTCAGTGCGGCCAAGTTGCATCTGCGCTGTCCCGAGCTGGCAGCCCTGCTGGAGCAATGCGCTCAGCTACGCCAGAGATTGGGCTTGGATTCTCAGCCCAGTCGCATTCGCTGGACTTTGTGGCAGGGCGAAGCAGAGCAAAGCCAGCTGCTGATCACCGCTAAGCTTGCGCAACCGCCCACCATTCCTGCGCGTGTTCAGTTAAGTAGCTCCCGCATGCATTCGCAAGCTCCTCTTGCGGGGCACAAATCCAGCTCCTACGCCGCCTTTGCACTGATGCTGCGCGAAGCCCAGCAAGCGGGCTTTGACGAAGCCGTCTACTGCAACGAGCACGGGGAATTGGTGGAAGGCTCGACCAGTAACCTGTTTTTGCTGCGCAAAGTTGGCGAGCAAGTTGAACTGCACACTCCCGCGCTTTCCAGCGGCTGCCTGCCCGGAGTCACTCGCAGGCAAATTCTCAAACTGGCGCAAAGCCCTGAGTTTGCCCAACTTGAGGTGCAAGAACGCCGTCTCAAAGCAAGCGATTTAGCTGACTTTCAAGCTGCATTCTTAAGCAATTCCCAAGTCGGCATCCGCCCCATCAGCCATCTTGCGGGTCATGAGTTTGACCTCAATTTCTCCATGCTTTTGGAACTCCAAAAACGCTTCGAGCAACTGCGCTTGGGGGAAGGGAAGCAAAAAAGCCAAGGAGCCTGCTAGACTCCTGGGCACCTCTAAAAACCTACTTTTGCCATCAACTTGCCCTTTTTCCCTCTATCTTCGTCAGAGACAAATCCTTGGTATCACAAAGGATAGCAAGAATTGTCTCCTTCTCGATAGAGAAAAAAATTGCTGCGTTGCTGACTAAAATTAGGTTCTTAGAGATACCCTCCTTGGCTTTGGCTTCGTGTTTTGTATTCATGCTTAACTCAGCGCAATTTCTCGAGCTTGTGCTTCACTGGAGAGCGGCAAGGTAAGGCGCAGCAAGCCGTTTTCCAGCTTAGCTTCGATGCGCTCTTCGTCTAGCTCTTCGCCCAGTTTGAGGCTGAGTTCGTAGCGACAGTCGGCAATACCTCGTGCGTGCACGCGAGCCTTTGCTGGTTGCTCAAAGCGGCGCTCGGTTTGGAGAGTGAGTACGCGTTTTTCTAGCTTGAGGGAAACTTCGCCCTTGGCCACTCCGGGGAGTTCGACTAATACTTGGAAGCTGCCGCCTTGCTCCTCACTTGCCTGTTCAATGCGGTGAGCGGGAGTCACCTTGGGCAATGAGGCTTGGGGCTTGGCTTCGCAAGCAAGGGCTTGAGTTTCTTGAGCTAAGTTTGCGCTTGAGGCAGAAGAGGAGGACTGTGTTTCTGGAAGGGATGTTGTTTCTGTGGTCATGGAATTGGGATTTAAGATTTAAAATTTAAAATTTAAGATTTTTTTTTGCTTAGCTGATGGCGATTTCGCGGCTTTTGGCTTGGGCTGATTTGGGCAGCTTGAGGCTCAAAATGCCGTTTTTGAGCTTGGCTTCGATGCGCTCGCTATCGACAAAGCGTGGCAATTGCAGGCGAATTTCGCGCTGGCTTGGCTCGGCTTCTTGAGTATCAAATCTCTTGATGCGCAAGCTCAATTCGCGCTTTTTGAGCTCCAAGCTCAGCGCTTCTCGTTCCACGCCGGGCAGCTCCACGCGCATTTCGTAAGCGTCTTCAAACTCAAACAAGTCTGAGGCAGGCAAAGACTGCGCAGAAGCAGCAAGGGACGAGCGCGTAGCCGCCGCAAAGAGACGGTCAAGTTCGCGCCAAGGATTGATCGACAAGGATGGATGACAGAGGGTGTTTCTCATAACGCCTTCTTCTAATGCAACTTGCGTGCCGAAGCCCTTTGGGAGCGCTTAATCCCTTGTCGGAGCAAGGATTTATCGACTTTTGGCTGCACAAGGCAAAGCCCACCCTTGAGAAAAAATGACCCAAGGTGGGACAGAGCTACCCAGCCAAAATGACGCAGATTCTTAGCCAGCGGGAACAAATGCGGTAATTAGAGGCTCTCACACAGCGCCAACCCTGCTTTGCTCTGTGCCTTCTCTCTCGCTGCCCTTTGAACACCACTACGCCCAACTCCCGCAGAGTTTCTTCCAATTTGTCGAGCCCACTCCCGTCAAAGCCCCCGCGTGGATTGCCTTCAACGCCCCGCTCGCCGCCGAGCTGGGTCTCGATGCCGAAGCTCTTGAGAGCGCCGAAGGCTTGCAACTCTTTGCTGGCAATGCGCTCCCTCCCGAAGCCAAGCCGCTTTCCATGGCCTATTCTGGGCACCAGTTTGGCCACTTCAACCCGCAACTCGGCGATGGCCGCGCCATTCTCTTGGGCGAAGTGCGTGATGTTCAGGGCAACTTGCGCGAAATTCAGCTCAAGGGCGCAGGTCCCACGCCTTTTTCCCGCCGAGGTGACGGCCGCAGTGCGCTCGGCCCCGCGCTGCGCGAATATCTGGTTTCTGAGGCCATGTACGCCCTCGGTGTCCCCACCACCCGCGCTTTGGCCGTGGTCAGCTCCGGCGAAACAGTCTGGCGCGATCCGGCTCAGCCCGGGGCTGTATTCACCCGCGTTGCGCGCTCGCACTTGCGCATCGGCACGCTCGAGCACTTCGCGGCTAGAAGAGACATGGAGGCCCTCAAGGCACTCGTCGCCCACGCTCTCCAAGTCCACGGCCTCACGCCAGCAGGAGCGGAGGCTCGCAGCACCGCCCTGCTGCTGTTTGAAACGGTCATTGCCGCTCAGGCCTCGCTCGTCGCCCATTGGTTGAGCCTCGGCTTCATCCACGGCGTGATGAACACGGACAACATGAGCCTCTCTGGCGAGACCATCGACTACGGCCCCTGTGCATTCATGGACCACTACCGCGCCGACAAGTGCTTTAGCTCCATTGACCGCCGTGGCCGCTACGCCTACGCCAAGCAGCCGCGCATCGCCCACTGGAATCTCGCCCGCATGGCCGAAGCACTGCTGCCACTCATCATCGAGGAAACCCAACTCGAAGAGCCCCAAGCCATCGAAGCGGCTCAGGAAACCCTCGGCCAATTCCAGCCCCGCTTCCAAGAGCACCAACAACTCCGTTTTGCCCAAAAACTCGGCTTCCCCGAGGCGAGCGAAGCCAGCACCCAACTAGTCCAAGAATTCCTCGCCCTGCTCGAAGACCAAAGCGCGGACTTCACCCAAAGCTTCCACCAGCTGAAGAACGCTCTTCAAGTCAGTAGCCAAGAGAGCTTCTTGCAAACCTTCCCCCGCCCCGAGGCCGTCGAAAATTGGCTGCAATCCTGGCACGAAACCCTACAAGAACAAGGCGTGAGCAGCGAACAGGCGCAGGAGCAGATGGCTGCCGTCAACCCCGTGCTTATCCCGCGCAATCACCAAATCGAAGCCGCTATCCGCGCAGGCAGCGAGGGAGACTTCAGCCACTTCCATCACCTTCACCGAGCATGGAAACAGCCCTTCGAGGAACACGCCGAATTTGCCGACTTGCAAAAACCCCCGCTCCCCGAAGAGGAGGTGCGGGAGACCTTTTGCGGGACTTGAGGCCACGAAGCCACGAAAAGGCGACGGATATTGGCTATGGCTGTAAGGTGAAGACTTGCATTTAACAAGGGGTATCGCGCAGAGGGGCAGAGGTTTTTTTGGTGGAGATTTTGATTTGAATTGTAGATTAGCTGGCTTTCATTAGAGCACTTTAAATAAAGTTATACCGCTACCTTGAGGCGGCGAGAACTACTGGAGCGATTCGTCAGCTTGAGCAGTGTGTTTAACACAGCTTCTGCACTGCCGATTTCGCTCCAGCAGCCCTCGGCGCTCTCAATCTATCAGCTCTAACTTTATTTAAAATGCTCTAAGTTTCCTTTCTCTAGTTCCATGAAAACCAGTTCCTTAACTCCCCTGCTCTCTTGGCCCCTGTGTTTGAGCTTATTCTTTACTATTGCTCAACTAGCTTTCTCTCAACAACTTGAGGAGCCTCAAGCTGATCAACAAGAACCAGCAGAAGCTGCCGAGCACCCCTTGAACGGCTCTTGGGAAATGCAGGTGATGATGGAAGATGGAGAAAAAGTCCCCCTCGATGATGTCTATG
The DNA here is from genome assembly GCA_028566655.1 of Metis holothuriae. Lineage (NCBI taxonomy): Eukaryota > Metazoa > Arthropoda > Copepoda > Harpacticoida > Metidae > Metis > Metis holothuriae. Next base: position 8,812 of record JAOXNJ010002129.1, read on the forward strand.
TGCTTGACTTCAAGGATGGGGTTTTATCAGGCTCTTCGGCTGACGATAAGTTCGAGGGCAAGTTCGTTCTCGATGACAGCAAAGATCCCAAATGGCTTGACCTGATTCTCATAGAAGATGGGGAAGAAATGGATGCCATGCTTTGCCTGTATCGAGTGGAAGGTGATGTTCTGATTATATGCAATGATACCTTTGATATGGACACACAGCGGCCAGAGTCTCTAAAGCCAAAAGAAGACAACATGGTAGTCATGTTCAAGCGCCTCAAAGATGGGGAAGAGAAACCCCAGCAAGAAGAAGAGCAGCAAGAAGTTGCAGAGCACCGTGCCCTTTATTTAAAATGCTCTAAAAGCCCCAGATGGGGTTCCTAGAACTCAAACCCAAACCCCAAACCCCCTGCGCCAGCGCGCCTCTGCGAGAGAATCAATTTATCGCACGAAGCCTCCAGTCCACAAAAAGTGTTCAAAACCGCTGCACAAAGGGATCAACGGGTGGCTCAATCGGCTGGGCGCTTGAAACGGTGACTGAGGGCCGCCAGTAGCCGCTTTGCTCGTCTTGGATGTAGCTGAGTTTGCCGCGCACTTGCGCCCAAGAGCCGCGCACTTCGCCCTCCCACGGCTTGGTTTCGCTCATCACTAGCTCTGAGGTCAAGGGCACGCGGTCGGTGGCGCAACAGGTAATCATGAGCTGGAAAAACAGCAACTTGCCCTCGCCACCTTCGCGATTTTCTGGCCACGGCGCTAGCTGCCCTTCGAGCACCACCGGCTCTCCGGCGAGTAGCTCGCGCATTTCCTCATCACCCGCAGAGCCCACTAACTGCATCATGCTCATGTTGCGATCTCCCAGCGCATCGAGCGGAAACTGCTCCTCCAAACTGGCACGGTCGAGTAGCTCGGCACGAATGCGGCCAGTGTTGCCCACATCCAAGTCCAAGCCTTGGCGTTCTATGGACTCAAAGCTAAAGCCCTCGCCGCTATACTTCCACGCCGCGCCCAAGGGCAGCAGCAAAATCACACAACCCAGCCAAGTCATCTTGTGGCGTTTTCTGGTGCTGATGATTTCCTCAAAGGGGCCGCCATGCCCTGCGCCCAACTGCTGCGGGCCCATCGCCACCGCATGAGCCACGAGCACAAACAAAACCAGCCCCGCCACAAAGGGGTAGTGAAAGAAGTTGGAGGCCAAAATCACCTCCACGCGCGCGGTGGCGTAGGAGCCGAGCAAAAACAAACACCAAGCAGCACCCACCAAGCACACCAGCCAGAAGCTTAGCTGCTGCTGCCAAGAGATCTGCTGGGGGCTGGTGCTCTCCGTTTCAGTTGATGAGTTGTTCATAAGCATCCGGATTTTCTGGGCTGGCGTACTCCCACCAAGAATCGAGCATCACCCACCAGCTATGGCTCAAAAGGGCTACTAAAACAAACAAGCCAATGGCCAAAAACAGCACAAACTTGCGCCGAAAAATAGTCAGGTAAAGCAGTACCAACTTCACATCCATCATCGGCCCAAACACCAAGAAAGCCAAGCTCGCATCGAGGCGAAAGCCACTGAGGCTATTGGCTGCGATGAAGGCATCCGAAGTTGAGCACAGCGCAAGCACAAAGGCCACCAGCTGGGAGACGAGGATTGCGCGCGTGGGGTCATCGCCAAAGGCATTCAAGTCCTCACGCGGAATCTGCACCTGCAAAATCGAGGTGATGCCCACGCCAATGACAAAAAACACGCTGACTTCAAGGAAATCTCGCATCGCGGCTCGTAGCGCGTAGGCAAGTTTATCAGGCGAATCTCCTGCGCCTACCGGTGCGTCCGGAGTGCCGCTCACCGCTCCCCCAAGCGCTCCCGTGCCTAGCATACTCTCAGCAATCAACTTAGGGCGCAGCACCCAACTGGGCTTGAGAAAGGAGATGGTCCAGCCCATAATACAGGCCACCAGCACCCCAAAAAACGCTCGCCAAGTGGCAAAGTCCTCTGGCGAAGGCGGCGGATCTGTGGGCGAAATCGGCTCCAGAAAGGCAAAGGCCTTCATCGTTGAGTACCAGACCAAGGGCGAAACCACCGGAGCGGCCAGCATGTAGGCCAAGCCGCAGGAGAGCGGCAGCCCTTTGCGCAGCATGCGCCGAATCACCGGAATCGCAGCACACTCGCAAAGCGGCAGCACAATGCCCAAGAGAGAGGCCGCAATCACTGCCAAAAAGCGATTTTTGGGCAAGAGCGAGGCAATTGCACCCGGCGGAACATAGGCATCAATTAGACCTGAAATGAGTGCCCCCAGCACGAGAAAGGGTGCGCCTTCCAGCACAATGGCTAGAAACGCCAGCCCCACATCAGGCCAGTAAATGCTCTGCCAAAGTTCGACCATTGCCAGCTTTTTTGAGGGCAAATTACATTCAAAAATTGCCCAGATTATTCACTCTAGGCAAACAGCGGGTAACTCTGCTCTGGTTTGGGGATGATCACTTCCGCCTCGGGTAGTTGGCTGCCTAGCTCTTGCTGGAACCACTCCATGGCATCCATGTCGCCGTGGACTAAGAAAACCCGACTAGGCGAAAGCTCAGTGGCGTAATCGACGAGTTGCTCGCGGGTGGCGTGGCCTGAAAAATCATACTTTTCCACCTGACAATTCAGCTCCACGGGGGGCAATTTCTCATCCAGCTCTACCATCTGGCCTTTTTCGGTCTGCAAAATGCGTCCGGCGGGGCTTTCGGGGTCTGCGTAGCCGACAAACAGCAGGGCATTTTTCTCGTTCTGCAAAAAGCCGCGCGCAAACTGGTTGGAGACGGTTTTTTCTGTCATCATCCCGCTGGAAAGCGCGTAAATGCAGCGAGGATTGGCTTCGAGCACCTGCTTGCGACGGCGCGAAGCCACATGAATACCCAGATCCTTGAGAATCGAGAGTTCCGCGTAGTTGCGGCGGCTGTGGCCAGCGAGGCCATCGTAAATCGTGGTCATTTTTGTCGATAAGCCACCGATGAAAATGGGGCAGTCAGGAATGTATCCGCCTTCCTCCAGCTCAGCGAGCATCACCAGCAGCTCCTGAGTCTTGCCAATGGCAAACACGGGGATGAGCACCGCTCCACCGCGCTCGAAGCACTCGGCAATGGCCACGCCCAAGCGGCGTTTTTCGTCCTCGCGAGTGTAGCCTGCACGCCTGGGCGCGGCTCCACGGGTAGTTTCCAGAATCAGTGTATCAATGTGCCCGCGCGGGAAATCAGCGGGGCGCATCAGCGTTTGTCCCTCAAAATTGACATCCCCGCTGTAAAGAAGCGAGCCTTCCTCGGTGTCCAAGCGAATACCCACCGAGCCCAAAATATGCCCCGCGTCATAAAAAGTCGCCTTCACCTCACCCGTAGGCCCCACCGGAAAGCCCTTGCGCAGCGAGCGCGGCTGCCACTGCGGCACCAGCTCCTCCAACTCGCGGTGGCTAAAGAGCGGGTACTCGACAATGCCCAGTTCATCGCGCTTTTTGCCCATTACATTCACCGAATTGTGCAACAGCCCCTCGGCCAAAGCCGCCGTCTGCTCGGTCATGTACACCGCCGCTTCCGGGTGCTGGCGCAAAAGCACGGGCACGCCGCCAGTGTGGTCAAGGTGCGAGTGGGAAAGAAAAAATGCATCCACCTGAGAATCCCGCAGCCAATCCAGCCGAGGAATCGACTCCAAGCCCTCCAACTTCGGGTGCATCCCACAGTCCAGCACCACCCGCGTTTCTGCAAAGTCCAAGCAATAAGAATTCGCCCCAATGTCATTAGCCCGACAGAGGCTCGTAAATTGTGCAGCCATTTTTTTTACCTTGCGGGCAAATTCCGCCCCGCGCAAGCATTTGACTCAAAACAGCTCACTCTCCCCTATTTTTCGTGCATTTCTCCATCCACTGGGTTGATATTCAAGCAAATTTGCGCTAATCCTAGATTATCTCTTCTCATGTTAGTCAGCTCTCAGCGCAACCTCCTACTTGCCCTCTTCGCCTGGCTCGCTTTCGCTTGTTTGCTGCTCCTTGCTAGCCCTGCTCAAGTCTCCACCCAAGAAAACGAGCCGCCACAGGCAACTGCCTCAGAGGCCTCATCCGAAGCAACTCCCCCATCTAATCCAGAGTCAGAAACAGAGCCAGAAACTCAAGAAAATGCCGAGCTAAGCGAAGAATCAGGCCGAGAAGCCGCCCCAAACTCGCTCACCCTCACCGAACTTGCGCCCATTTTGCGCAATCCTTGGGTTGGCATCGCAGGTGGTTTGCTGCTCATGCTGGTACTGCGCTTTATCTACAACTACGGCCGCCGCTAGGTCAGTTTGTCTTTTTGCCAAGCTAAGTCACTTCACGCCATGCCCGAACTCGAAGACGAACTCAGCGACATCATTGGCAAGGCCGCGCGCGGGCGCAAGCAGTGGATGGCCAAGGGCAATTGTGTCAATCCACTCGACGAAGGCGAGCGCTGCGGACTTTCTCGAGCTTCTCTACAACTCATCCAATCTGGCAAGTACCCTCTTCCCGAGTTGCACCTACCCGCCGTGCGCCAACTGCTGCTGCCCTTCGGCCAGTGGACGGTCAATGCTTGGCTCATTTCCTCGCCCAACACCACTCTGCTCATCGACTGCGGCTTTCAGCCAGAGGGCGAAAGCCTACTCAAAGCTCTCGGAAAAACCCAACCCCAAGCTATCCTCCTCACCCATGACGACCGCGACCACTGGGGGGCAGCCAGCAAGCTCAAAGAACTCTTTGCTCAAGCGCGTTTCTTAGGCCCCGCGCAAGAAAGCCCGCCTGAGTTTGAGCAAATTGCCCCCCATCAGCAACAACAAATCAACGACTTTGAGCTCAGCACACTGCCGCTTCCCGGCCACACGCCCCACGGCATCGGCTGGCAAATTGAGCACCCCAGCTTCAAAACCCCGCTGATTGCCTGCGGGGATGCCCTTTTTGCCGGCTCCTTGGGCAAAATTCGCGGCGACTACCAAGCTGGCTTACAAAGCATCCGCGAAAATCTCTTGAGCCTTCCAGAAAATTGGGTGCTCTTACCCGGTCACGGCCCGATGACCACCATTGGCACCGAAGCCAAATTCAACCCCTTCTTTGCCTAGCACTCCCCTGCTGAGCGACTTCTAGCAACTCAAATCAACTTTATGCACACTTCCGCAAGCTCCAACTCCGCCCCGCAAATCGAAGTTCTCGACCTGCCCATTTGCCAATGGGGTGAAGGCGCGCTCTGGCACCAAGTTCACCTGCTCTTTGTCGACATCAACGGCGGCCAAGTCCACCGCTGGCATCCGCACAAAGCTCTTCCCAAAGCGCTGGAAACTTGGGACATCGGCGAGCGCGTCGGCTTCGTCGTGCCGCGCCAAAATCACCCAGAACTGCTCATCGGCACCGACAGCGGCCTCT